>JAOUZG010011055.1:1810583-1825191 GCA_026289955.1 Argiope argentata | reverse complement strand
TTTTTTTTCTCTCTTCCCACTTTTTACAATATTAATTATTAAGGCATTAAAATATTAATAGGCATTTATTGAATAAAATAAAGCTTGAACATCATAAGTGCCTAATAGAGGTCTTTGTTTAGTCGAAAATAAGTTGAGAGCATGCATTAATGATAAGTCTAAAAAGAATGTCTGAAAGTTTTAGCCACTCTAACTTTCTGGAAAATTTAGATGAGAAGGCACACACAGCCTTCTCATCCAAATTTTCCAGTGTAAAAATTGGGTTTATATTGCAATGCTATAACAAAGCATATCAAACTCTTTTGAATCATTGAGTATATAATAATTTTCTTGTAAGAGAATCTGTAATTCTTTTGGTGCAATTAGAATAGGAAAACAACCAATAAAAGATATAAGAAGTACAAATATATATGTATACTTAACTAAATAATGTTGATTTTTTTTTTGTATATGGTAAGAAATGAACTAAAACTATAGCAAAGTCAATGCATTTGAATAAAGTGTAAATAAAACAGTGTTTGTTAGTGGTTTAGTGAAAGGCAGGACATGAAAAATTATTAAATTTAAAAGAGTAAAAAAAAATTAAAGAAAATAAAAAATTAAAAAAAAAAACTAGTTTCAGTACATCCTCAAATGAAATAAAAAAATGAGGTGGCCATATTTACAAATTAAAACTATAAAATTACAAAGTTTTTTTTTTTTTAAACCAAAATATACAATCTTAAATTGATGTTCCTTCTTCAAATTAATACATTTAAAGTTCTAGATTGTTTACTTAAGTTTTATTTTATATATTTAACAATTAAAAATATGGAGTTTTATAATTATGACAGTTCTTAACTTACATCTAACATTTTCATGAAACGTTCTTATTCAAATCTAGAGTATTAATGTTAGTCATTAATGCTGAAAAAGTTTTAATTTTTAATACATATATACACATGCACTGAAGCACTATCATCAAATGATCTGATATGCAAAAAAAGTATTATAACAATGTACTGATTTCTAAAAATATTTCTCTGCTAATAAGATTCTATACTAAAATCCATGATTATTTGTTAGGCTACTACAAAATAAATACTGAAAACCCATAATTTTCCTCATCTTTCAAAGAGCAAATAATCAATTATTTACATCAAACTATTTCAGATCTCTTTATTTTTCCTTGAATTAAAATTAACTTTATCATGAAAGTGCAACTAGAAATAAAGACTACCAGCATCTATTTAAAAACAAATATTTAAAAATTCATATTCAAGTTTCGGCAAAAAAAAAAAAAAAAAAAAAAAAAAACTACATAGAAAATAAAGATTTGCAAATCAAAGTAAATCAGAGCCTAAAAATGACAACTATCCTTTTTGAAACATTCAATTTCAACTTATAAACATAATTTTAATGAAATATCCATGTGCTCTTTAGTTCTTTAACTATTAAAAGAATATACATAAAATTAGACAAATGTTTATTTAACAATAGGGTCTTCACCAAGTTATAAGCATAGGAGAGAAATGCGACATAGCCTGACAGCTCAGAAAATGAAGTAAAAAGAGAGGGAAAGAGCCAGGTTGCCACATTTTGACAATTCAAAACAGGTTATTTCTAAATTTAGAATAGAAGTTGGGATCAAAATTAAATTGCTAGGATAGCAGTTTAAGAAATTTAAATAGCTACAGTTAGATTCCGAGAATAATGAAAAGCCCAACAACAGAAGTATTTTATGAATTTGAATTTTAGAAGATAGAAAATACTTTTAAGAATGCTTCAAAGGGAAATTATTATGTGCTTTTATAAGCTTTCATGACCTAAAAATCATATTTATTGAACTCATCTAGTTAGATGCACTTTGTTTTTCATTGTGCTGTTTTTATTTTATGTAAATTTCTTAGCTGTGATGTCATGACTAATAGGAACTGACTATGACATCATGACCAATCAGGTTTAGCCACATGCTTTAAACAACATTAAGTAAAGTGTATTTTAAATATGATAGAAGAAGCAACAGCATGAATGTAAATAATGATGTATTTTTGTTTACTTATTTCCAGTTCAAATAAACTGCTTTTATGGTAGATGAAACAGTCATTTTTGCAGCAAATAGAGAGCAATCACCTCCAATCATCTCAATTCCCAACATTCAAATTGCTGTGATTTGCTGCAATCAAGTAACAATGCCTACTTCTTTAGAAAACAGTAAATTATTTTTGAATAGGGGTTCATCTAGGATAGAACTAAGTCTGAGAATAAGGACAAAATAGGCATGACAATAAAAGGTAATATGTAAAATACTGAGGTCTATTGAAAAAAAAATTACATAAGCAATTAAGGAGTTAATTTTATGAGAAATTAAGGAATTCATTTCAAGAAACTAAACTTTTTTTTACTTATATATTATTACCAAATCTTACCAGCAATCTATAAATACATATAAGAAAATAAATTATAAACTACAAATACAGCCTTTTACTGAATGTGGGTTTGTTTTTACTCTTAAAACAATTTCTTTAAACAGATTGAAATGCATGGACAAATTAAAAGTAATTTAAGTTATATAAAGTAATGATGGTTCTTTTTTTAAGCAAGCATTAAGCATAATTTGTAATTAAACATCAATTATAATTACATGATTAAAAATATTCCCATAATCTAAAAATAATGTATTAACAACAAAATGACATTTATAATAAAACCAACTTTTAAAAAAAAGGAACTAACTTTATCAATGATGTTGGCAGCTTTTTTAATGATATCTGAATTTTCTGATTTCACAGTAGAGTGTGCTGCATTTGATTCAAATTTCTCTGGTGAGCTCTTCTGTGATGATGGCCCAGATTTAGCCAGATTCAAAGGCATATTTTGAAATGAGTTTCCACCTTCTGATTTGGAAGGAGTAACAAATAAAGGTGGAGTTGGAAAATGGGGATTGGTATGCAATGAGCGCATTGGAGCAAATGGACTTGATGTGTAACTGGAACCTGGTACTAATGGTGGTGGGAGGGGAGGAACATGTGATAAGAGAGGAGGAGCATGGGCATGACTCGGAGGTTGTGGTGAATGGTCAAAGAAACTATTTGACCGAGGAGATGAGCTAGGAGTTGAACCTTCATCACTCAGTAAATCATCTCTAAGTAATGGAGATGGAGTCCTGTCTTCAACTTTGAGCATGAAAGATGAAGACTTTTGGCTTTTAGGAGAAGAATAAGGAGGTGATTTAACTTTAATGTCTTTAGAGGCTCTCTTTTTACTTTTGTCTTTTTTACTCCTCTTAGGACTTTCTGATTTTTTAGTAGATTCAGAAGACTTTTTCTCTTTTTTAACAGGAGCCTGTATGGGAGAGTGGGGTGGCATATCACATGAAGATAATGAAGAACTATCTGATGTATCAGTGAAATCATAAATGTCTTTTGGTTCCAATTTTTTCACAACAGGCCCACGAACCACAGAATTGATTGTTTCATCCATGGCCTTATTCTCTACTTCAGATTCCTCCTCCCCTCTACGTATGACAGCCTCAATGCATTCATCAATGACTTCCAAACGAGATTCTCGTTCTTGACGAGCTTGAGTTTCAAGAGAATCATCAATGACCAATCTGGATTCAGGAGATTCTTCCCTGAAATCCAATTCCTCCTCCTCCATGGGCTCTTCAATAATTTCTTTTTCCACTTTAGGTTCCACCGGAGGAGGTTTATGTTCAATAGGAATTTCTTTAGGAAGCACCGGTACTGGAGATGGGAGAGCTGGTTCAGGTTCAACAGATTTATTTCGCTCACTCTTAATGTGTTTAATTGATTTTGCTACTCTGGCAGCCTTCAGTTTTTTTGAGCTTGACAGTTTTGGTGACTTAATATGAGATGAGGAACCTGACCCTCCAGAATGCTTTAATTTTGCTTTCATTTTACTCAGCTTAAAGCTTTCTTTGATTTTACGAAGTTCATCTTTTTGTGCTTTTAGTTTCATTTTATCACTTTTGCTTTTCTGGCGGACAGGATCATCTGATTTCATGCTCTTGTCTACTTTAGCTGATTTGTGAGAACTGCTATGTTCCTTTTTTGAGCTTGATGAAGTAGTCACCGATTTTTCATGCTTGCTAACAGCATTTTCCTTGTTCTCTTTTTCCTTCTTGGAAGATTTTAATTTCTTCAAATCTTTTTTGCTGATTTCTTTATCTTTTTTAGATTTGGATTTTTCTTTCTTAACATCTTTAACTTTCGTATCTTTCTTTGAGGCCACAGGAGTGAAAGAATGTGATGGTTGCTCTGGAGTAGGTGGTGGGGAGTCAACTAAGCAAGGCAATGATGTTTCAGCAACTTTTCCTTCATGTATAGGTGAAATAAAACCAGTTGGTGTCATAAACACACTTGTCACTTCTCTCATAGGTCTACCCTCTTCTTCTGTGTAGTACCTTAAAATATTAAGAAAAAATATTAAAATTAATAATTCAAAAGCTAAATGTTAAGGCAAATTTTTGAAAATAAACAAAGCATTGCTATAAAAAAGAATTAAGGATTAGTTTTTTTTTTTAATGAAATAACTTTGCATTGAAAGTTTCTTTTTGAAATCTAGTTTTAATCTTAAAACTTCATAGCTAAAATTCAAAGCTTCGAAATATAATAGCAGATAACAATTTATTGATTATCTATAAAATTTCAGAAGAGTATAAATGAAAGAAAACATGAAAAACCTTTGAACTTCTTTACAAGGCAAATCAAGAAAAACACTTTCTTTCAAAATAATTTTCTCAAAAATATATTTATAATCTGCAATTTAAAGGTTTTCAAAATCCATGTTATAATCTTTTAAACAATTCCATCTGTATGGTGAACTTACCTGACATAACATTGTTGTTTTTTGCAATAGAAATTGGAGCTTGCATTTAATTTAAATGTAGAAAGTATTATTGAATGCCAGCAGCAAATTATTAAATTAAACCATTACACAATGAAAGCCATGAATTTTCTCCACCAGTAGATTGCTAGTCATTGCTTAAAAGATTAGTAAATATGCAATACTAGCAAAGTATTGTGAATTCAGTTATATGATATTATGCTACAATGTGAATAGACCAAGTTTCCAATAACTCCACGCATGCTTTTTTGTTGTTATTTTATGCTGATATAAAATACACAATGGATAGGTTCATTTCTAATTAGAAAAGAAAAGAATAAGTTATTCCTTAAGAAATCTACAACTCTTGCTACAAAATATGCTACAACTCTTGAAGAATATGTAGCAATAAACTGCTGCAAATTTTAAGCACAAAAACCAAAAAAATTAAACACCTTTTATATTTATGTAACATAAATTTGAAAATTTTTCTAAGCATAGGAAATTAATTTTCATAGGATTAACAATATAAATCTGTGATCCTTTTCAATAAGCATTAAAGTTTTAAAAAAAAAACTATTAGTTAAATTGGATTAGTGCATCATTTCCAAAAACATCAACATTTATGTCAAAGTAAAACACAACCAAAAATTATTCAAAACCAAGCACTTTTAATACATTAAAAATGGCTTTCAGGTTTAAGCACTTTTCGTGATGCTCAGCATCTTGCCTTGTCTTTTAACATTAAACCTACTACAAGTGGTCAAATGGCCATTCCAATTTAATGGAGAAATACCAACATCAATAATAACTTGTGAAATGATGGGAGAAGACTTTTCTATTTCTATATTAAAATTTTTATCCTAAAAGAAAATCTTAGTAAATAAAACAATATGAAAATCAATCACTGTACAAAATAATAATTTTAAAAAAAGATTAAAGAAAAAGTAATTTAAGTTTTTTTAAAATTTTTTACCTGGATCTTTTGTTTGTTTCACCAGGCCTAGAACCATGTTTTGGACTGCTCAGAGGTGATGGTGAGTCACCACTAACACCAGCTTCAACTGAATTCTTCTTTACACCATCAACAGAATTATGTTGTGAAGAAAATACATCCTCTGTTTAAAAAATAAAAAAAAAATTATGGAAAATTATATTTTAAGATACATAATAACATTTCAATAAATAAAAATTACCATATTACAATCATCTTAAATAGATCATTATAAACAAAATTTTATTTATGGTTCAAATTCATTTTTAGTAGAGAAATGAAAGAAAAAGGAGTTGTAACACAGTACTGTAATTATACTTCTATTTACCATTAACTTACAGTTTATGATAAATTTTAAAACGCTCTACTGGAAAATTTAGATATTTTAACAAGGCATTTTGATTAAAATTTTGGAAAAAAAAACATATTAAAAAAATACAAAGATGATTTTTTTTTTTACTTAATTTTAGAAACAAAAGTTACAAATCTTTACTAATTAGAGTTCCTAGAATGA
Source organism: Argiope argentata (assembly GCA_026289955.1). Classification (NCBI taxonomy): domain Eukaryota; kingdom Metazoa; phylum Arthropoda; class Arachnida; order Araneae; family Araneidae; genus Argiope; species Argiope argentata. Next base: position 1,818,856 of record JAOUZG010011055.1, on the reverse strand, counting down.
AAATACTTCCACTCATTAGCAACCAAATATTTCTTCTTTTGTAACACTAAACTGTAAAATTTTTCATACATGATTATATATATATATATATATATTAAGAAAACACCTACAATATGAATTAAATCTTAATAAATTATTTATTATTTATTTGGCTTTAAAAACGATATATAATCAGAAAAAAAAGAGATTAATCTATAATTTTTTTACAAGGCACATGTTGTTTTATGCTTCTGTTATTCTATATTCTATTTTAATATAAATAAAAAAAAAGCTGTGGCTTTTTTGTACAACAGAATTATTTTAATTGAACTTTACAACTCATTTTTTAGAACAAAAGAAAGAATAGTGTCAAAAGTGCAAAATTAATTAGATATTAAATTGATTAGAAATTAAGTGAATTTTTGACATTTTACTACACTAATTTCAGAACTATTTTATTAGAATCAATAATTTACATGAAATTTTTTAATGTCCTTTTAGTGACACCAAATTCTTTTCTATGAAATGTTTTCTTCAAATCTTATTAATTCTCTTAAAATTTAAAGCAGATAATTTGAAATTAACATTAAAACTTGATTCAAATCAGAAATTTTTTTTATTTGTTTAAAGTAGAATTAACTAAGAAACTTTTCATTTTCAAGGGATTATAAGCAACCAAGGTCAGTTAATTAAGTGGTATGGTGTAATAAAAGGGTTGTATATATTATGTTTTAAAATAAAAATATTACAATAAAAATATTTAAATTCAAGCAATGTCAGATACATCAACTAGCATGTATATCACATAGTTAAACATATATTCTGACGGAATTAAATAAAAAAAATTAAACTAAAAATATTTTAAAGGGCAAATAATTTCATGGATGATATAAATTCAAATTATGTATCTTTTTTTTTCCCCACTTTTACTTTCTATGTTGGATGGAGGAAATGTAACAAACATAATTTGTTCAATTATCATTTTTCAAACAAGCACACTTTATAATTCTGCATTTTCCAATAAAGACTTTTTATAAGAAATAGGATAATGGCATAAATAAATAGTTAATTTTTGAAAAATTTTATATTTACAATATTTTTTTATATCAGTAGCAGTCTTATTAAAATTTGCTTACATAGTAGATAGTAAAAAATGAGAAATAAATCAAAAGAAAAAAACCGACAATGTCTGAAAAATATATTTAAAAAATGCAATATTGCTGCTGCAGTTTCAATATTTTACTTACATTTAACGCTATTAAAATTATACATAAACTTATCAAATAAGATATTTTATTTCAAATCTATATAAGGAATCTTTACATATTCATTTTATTTCAAATTAAATGATTTTTATTAAAAAGACATTTCTTTAAATAAACTGCCGCTATTAAATGTAATACTGTATCGAACAATGTGTATATAATATTTTACCTTGATTGTGAGTCATAGCATTGGTATGACCACCACTATTAAAAAGATTAAACAGAGGAAATAAGTGGCACTATCTAGAATGTTAATGTAATGGGACGCATATATATGTAAGTCAAAACCAGTCAAACTCTCTTTAAGAACATTGTTTGCTGATATATTGTTGCAAATCTTAATATCTCAACTGAAAAGAAATATTTTAAAAAAAGCACAGCACTGGGTCCCATCTTCTACATTTTATACTAGCATTAAAATTTATAAATAATATTCTAAATTGCCTTTCACCATGATCTAAATTACGAACTTATCAAACAGCAAAATTTTTTGTTTGAGAGTTTTCTATAAGGTGATTCAATTTGAATCATTATCTAAATTTATTTTTAAAAATGTCTAAACATTAGTTACAACAAGGTGCTATTAACAAAACGGTGTCAAGTTATTTTTGCAAGTGTGAAAACATTCCAAAACATCAATAAAAGAATTACTATTTCAGTATATAGAAGATAGGAAGTATTTGATATAATAATTCAAGAAATAAATTATTAAAAGCCTTCATTCCCTTTCAAATAAAAGCAAAGGCAATAATGCAGCAAAATAATAAAAGACAAATTATATATTTAAAAGATAGATTAAAATCTTTATATATATATATATATTCATTTTAAATACCTTCAAGATCAGGGTGCATTAAAGGCAAATAGCTAGGGATATGTTCAGGACGAGACAAAAGTTCTCTGCTATCTGGTTTAGGAATTTGCAAGTTTGAAGAATGTTTTACTGGAAAAGCAGCAATTTTGTAAGGGGGTGGCACTGGTTCAACATTGTTTATGTATTCCTCAATCTCTAGGAGATTTATGCCAAAGTCCTTAAATGTTAAACCAAGGTCATCTAAATTAGGCTCTGTCCTATTATCTAAAAAAACAGGGAAATTTAGTAAATATGATTCACATATTCATTTAGAAAACACAGTCAATCCTCAAAAGAATGATATCCATTTTAATTTGTGTTTTGGAAAAAGTACAATAACATTAGTAATAGAAATAGGATGGTGATTTTTCAATTAATATAATTTTAAGGAATTCTACCCCTAAAACAGTCTTTGGTAAAACAAAAATTAAAACAATTTTTTATATAAATTTCACAATAATATATAAACAATTCTATAAAAAATTACTTTCAATCAAATGAAAACTTTTTTAGATAACTGTTATTTCCAAGTATTGTTGAAGAATTTCATGTATCTACTCAAATAATAAAAAGTTAGAAATGAAAAATATATATATAACATTCTATTTGAGGATTGACTGCCATGTAAAACACTGTAATCAAAATTGTGCAAAGAAATAAAGCATTGGTGCTTAGATATTAGACCATCAATCTGCCAAATTTGATTTTGGTAGAAATAATTCTTTAATGCTTTAGAATATGTGACAAACCAATTTTGACACATAGGCGATCTATTGGCGACCATTTTTTGATTTGGCAAAAATGATTAACGGCTTAATACCCAAGTACCAAAACATACGATGAAAAAATTATTCAGAGAAATAATACTATTAATCAGATTTTCCTTATTTTATATCAAAAATCCATTTTAATATGTTTTCCAGCAATACTGAAAGTGGACTTTAATTCAGTCTTTTAGTATATAAAAAAAAGGAATGCACAACACAATTGACTCTATAAACAATCACACAGAATGTTTATCATTCAAAAAAAAAGAAGAAAAGAAAGGAAACATACCTCACCCATCTGCAAAAATCAGCACTGGGTTGAGATACACTTCCCTTTTCTTTCAGATCACGTGGAATTAGGATATTTAATTACAGCCTGCAATTTTAAAATCCTTCATCCACAAGAAAATCTAAATCTAATTGATAAGAATGTCTATGCATTAGACTATCAAAATAAACTATTAAAGAGAAGCATAGGTTAAGCTGGCAACATATGAAATAATGTAAACTGAAAAAGTAATATTAAAAAAAATTTAACAAAAAATGAAAATAGAATTTTACTATGAGCAAATCAAATTTTCTATATTATAATATATAATTATCAATCAAAAATTACGATTACACAAAATTAATAAAATTATATTAATTAAAAAGGAAGAAAATTACTTTAAAAAAAGTCTCACTTTGAAATGTAAAAATGTTTTTTTAATGCTGTTATATATCATGCTAACCTAAACTTTTCCCATCATTATGAAAGTTTTTCAAATTCAGTTAATATTAGGGGTGCCTGTAAGCATATATTTAAGAGGTATTTGCAGGCAAATTCAATTCCATAAAATTGTTGTGGAAGCTAGAATATTCAAAAATATAACTCAAATTTAACAATAAAAATCCTAAAAGCTCTCAAGCAAAATAATTATGAAAGTAATAAGATTAAACAATAACTAATTCATGATTGATTGATTATATATTTTGATAGTGGCTACAATTTTCTATTTCTTGAAAAATAGAAAATGTTAAAATATAAAGTGACAACAGATATTTTCCAATATTTTATGCTATTTGCAGTTATTTATATATAGAGCAATATAACTTCAAAATTAAAGAAGATTTAGTCACTCAGACAAATTTAAAAAGACAGATTTTACATTATACTTAAATAAAAATTATAATGAGAGCTTTTAATTAATCAGAAGATTTACTGTGAGTATATATATATACAAGCTTAACTTAAATACTAATTATTAATATAATTTTAAAATATACATACATAACAAAATAAATGTACCCATACAAACACATAATGAGAAGATATTCAAGACATGAGAATAAATATATAGTTTAGAATTATAAAATTACATCAGATATTGAACTTGAAGCTGCACACTAATTACTTGTGATCCCTTAATATTCTGCAGTAAGCAATCAAGAAAATGTAAATATTCACAAAACAAAGCAATATGCTCAGTTCTGTAATACAGTGACAATTTTAAACTTTTGATCCATTCAAAAAATAAATGTAGAAATAATAAAATGAATAATTCTATTAATTATATAAACATACATAAATTTTATAAAAATGATAAAAGAATAATTCTATACATATATATATTACTATAAACATATAAAAATAATGTTTTTGATCTTTTTCCATAAATTAAGATCAAAATTATCAGTTACTTTCAAGCAATAGTATAAAAATTAGATTTATGTCACACCTAATGATTAAATTAATCATAAAACTATTGTTCTTTAAATTTTTTAAATTATAAGTTTAAGCAATAAATAAATATTCAATAACTTGAGACAAGATTTTAATTATATTCTAACAAATTATTAATCTTTTTTTCTTAAATAAGTTATTAGAGTAAGATCTTTAAATAACTATTCGTATATTTAAAACAAAATGATTAAAGCTCATACTTTGTATTAATAGAAGAATCTAACAACCAAATCCAATATTAACAAATAAATAATTTATACAGTCTTATATAAATAATAAAATTTCATGATTGAAAATATGCTACGACCATTTATATAAGCTTAAAAAATAATAATATTTATTTTAGTTCAAATATTTTAACGTAAGAATGGAAAGAAAAAAAAAGAACCAGAGTATCAAATCTCATAATTGGCGCCAACTTTGGCGAATATTCTCCTCTTCCTCCATTTACAATTTCAAAACTTATTTAATTAACAGAACAATTTTTAAAAGAAAAAAAAATGACTTTAAAAACACTGAATTAAATCAGCCATTTACAGGGTGGGTTTAAGAAAGCTACAATCAAATAGAAATTTCAAATTCTTCTGCCATTAATGATCCTTTGCCTGCCATTTTCTTAAAAGGTTTAAATATTATACTATAAGGGAAATTAAAATGAAAGAGAATCTAAAAATTATACGTCTATTCATGTTACTTGCGATAAAAACCAAATGAAATTCACTTACATTGAGTACTATATCCATGAACAGATTTGGCGATCTCTAAAACATATCGTTGCAAGACATCAACAAGAATGTCCATCGGCGAAGACTGCACGGCGTGCCATCCGATGTTTTGACATATTTGAGCAACAACAACTTTTAAAGCTTGTTTTGCAAGCTCACAATCAGCCATAATTCACATAATTAACAAGCAATAATAAATACATATCAAACATTGTTCACCATTATTCTGCACCACAAACACAACAGTTTCAATAAACACAAGAAATGTTAATCTTTGCGTTACTGATTTCGTAGGTTACAGTGAACAACCGCGGGAATAACTGTAGATTAGACGCTCAAGGACTAATACCAAAAAAAAAAAAATGAGTAAATAAAAATTTCTACTTTCAATAAAATTTTAATCTTTCATACAAAATGTTTGGTTCTTTTAGAACTTTGTAAAGACCAAAAATCCTGGGTGTTAATTAATGCTAGCTTAATTCCATATATCAAACAATATTAAAAAGAGACTAAAAATGAAATGACTGAATTTCATTAGCCACTTTATTTATGGGTGAATGCTTATACAGAAATAGCCGAAAAAGGCGTTATAGTGTAGAGGGATGGATGTAATGATAAGGATCCTTTCATCTTTATCTATCTTTTAATTGAATATCACAAGTTGCACGAACAGAATAAAATAAATTAATAACAAGTAATATAAAAAACAATTTTTAAAAATCAGTTCCTACTTACGTAATGAATTTTTTTTTCTGCTTTTTATAAAATAATTGCAATTGTTGTTGCTGTTGTTCTCGTATTCCGGATTACAACGGAAGGAGGGATTCAGTAGTTTCTAAGGGTATGACCCCTGAACACTCTTAAGCAGAAATCTGACTTCTTGCTCACATACATCACATACCCTTTTTATTGGGTGGGCTTCGTTTGTGCATTTCATTCATTCATCCACAGATCGTAATTTAGATCTGAAACAGAGGACAATCATCTCTGACCCAATACCCCCAGTACTGTTACTCTTCACATAGGGAACTTTGTGATCACGACAGATTTAACGTTCACCACAGGCGGTGAATATTCAGCTGGCAGGGTCAAGCTCGCTGCTAAAGGGATGCGAATTCAGCGCTCTACCAACCAGGCTATACAGGCCTAAAAATTAATCAAACATTATACTATCAAAACCTTATACTCTCATTGAATTTTCAGCGCAAATTGATGATTTGAAGCCCAGTATGGCAACACAAAATTGGTGGATTTTCTATGGCAATGATTTTTGGCGAGAAATTTAGTTTTTTACTAATTAATAAAAAATTAATGAATTAATATTTGAAAAACTGTATAAACATAAAATGTCATTTACTACGAGTTTTAAAAAAATATAAATATGGGAACTTGATTGGATGAATAAAAAGTATTTTATTAACGATTGAATATTTGAATTTTATATACAAACATAAATAGAACACACTGTCCATATATATATATATATATATATATATATATAGGGACAGTGTGATCTAATAGTAGGAATTGAATGAATGAAAAATGTATTTATGTATTAGAATAAAAATCTGTAGATGATTTTTTTTATTATACTGGATAACTTATTATTCCGGTTATACACATCTCAAAAGAAATAATCAACTCCACCACCGAAAAAGTTGGCCTGAAACTATTTTACTCTATTTCTGTAATTAGAGTTACTTTAAGTTTAATTCAGATTTAAAAAACACACACATAGAAATATATCAAACAATAACATTTTTAAATGAAATTATAAACACGATTTATTTGTATATTTAAAAAATTTTCTACATATTTTTTTAACATTTTCTTTACCTATATTCATAAAAGAAATTTACATGTGAGAATATCATAACATGTTTCATATATTTAAACATTAGAAGCAAAGGATGAAAATAAAGGAATAATATTTTTTAAAAAAAGAAAGTGCAAAATTAAATTTAATCAAAAAATTATTAGTTAAAAGTATAAAAATGAAATAATTAAAAAAATAAATATGATAAAATGTTCTAAGTGGAATTAGGTCCTAATGTTGTAAGTGAAATGGAAATCAGTTTTTGTGTACTTTTTATAAAGCCTCTCTGCCATACGATGTGAATTCAATTTCCTTGAATAGCTATGCACTCTAAATAGTTTACCTTGAATCAAAACGTGCACAGATAATTTTTGAAAATTTGAAATATGATGAACCTTTTTTCGCATGCACATGTGGACTTTGGGGAAGAATATGAATTTTTATCAGGCTACTTTTTCATAAAAAGCATCAGAAAATCGAAAAACGTACTGTTACAATTTAATTAATATTTACAGTTTAGATAAATAACTTTTCCCATAAACATGATGCATATTCTCCAAATCGGTTTTTGTTAGAGTAAGATTGACCCAAAACAACGGCATTATATGTTTAACAAAATTATTGACAGTAGTACCAAGATTTTATGCCTAGCATCGTCCAGGATTCATGTATGCACAACAAAATTCTTAATGCCTTTGTCCAAATACAGAAAAGTGGACAATAATAGGAAGTACATTTCTCAAAAATATAGGATAAGTGGATGTGAAAATTACCCAAAACTCATTCATATTAATCATTGACGGAGCAGATAATTTGGTACTTGCGTATTAAACCGTCCAACTTTATCCTCAAATTTGAAGTCGTCGCCTATGAGTTGCTAAACTGCCAATAATGGAAATCCAGCAATAGTGTAATCCGTTGATCTTTATCGCCAAATTTAAATCCGTTACTAATGAGTTACTAATCCGTTGGCGATCGTTGGCGAGGACGGTATAATACATAAGTACCGATCATCTTTCCGCTGACAAGAAATAAAATTTCCTTTTTAATCGGCAAGAAAAAAACATTTGATATCTGTTGCTCCCAAAAATTATGGATGTGTGTGTGTGTGTGTGTGTGTGTGTGTGTGTGTGTGTGTGTGTGTG
>JAOUZG010011055.1:1789968-1810573 GCA_026289955.1 Argiope argentata | reverse complement strand
GTGTGTGTGTGTGTGTGTGTGTGTGTGTGTGTGTGTGTGTGTGTGTGATTTTAAAATCTAATTTAAACTTAATTCATTTCCTGATTCCTAATTTTTGCTCACTTCAGCGCACATTAATTTCATTTCTAAAATATAAATTGTCTATCTAAGCACATTTTTAAAAAAAATCCCTATGATTCCCTTACTTGTGGTCGACACGCGTAAGAAATCCCTACTAGAATCTCATTGTACTTAAGCTCCGGAAAAAATACTTTACCTCTCGTTTAAGTTTTTCCTCATTTCCTTTTGTGTCGTTTTGTTTTGTGCTCGTCGCTTTTTCTTGTTCGTAAATCATGTGTCCGGGGTGAAATAAAGATACTTAAAAACATTCAAATTGTTCTCCCTTACTTTGCCCCTGATTCCACTTCAAAAATTATGTTTACATTTAAGAGCAGATAGGATATTTTCTGTGCTTACAATTTTCAAGTAAATTAAAAGAATTCAAATTTAATTCCAAGGAGTAGAGGCAATTTATTGCTACGATACGAATCCCTGACTCACCGTTGCTTTGAAAATGATTCCGTTTTGACACGGCCGCTTGCTTCGGTCCTAAGTCACACTGTTTCCCATAATGCAGCTTTTTCGGATTCGGCCGCGCGTCTCCCGTGGTGTGATTTCATTGCTGCCTTCCATTTTGAAGCTCTTTGACTTCGTCGATATGCCCTTCCGTAACCTGAGAACTCTTCTGACATTCCTGCTCTGCCTTTGAATAAAGATATTGAAGAGTCGCCCACGGCAACCAGCTGTTTGCTCGAAATATAAATCATGTCAAATACTTTGAAGAATTATATCGTATTTATCAAAATAAATCTTATTGTTATGTCAGAACGTGATGTTATTTTGGGAATGAGGTAGGCAAAATTCCGTAGGTAAAAAAAAACCCGTTCTTGAAAGATTGAAATTTTTATTACTGCACGAGCATCTCAAAAAATCAGCTTTTAATAATACGATGCTATCGCATTTACAAAAGCTCTGATTTTTTAAAAAATAAGTTAATGACTACAGCCAGTAAAACCTAGAAACATATCATTTTGAGAACATAATTATATGAAATGAAATAAATGGGAAAAGCGATAATTTTTTTAAAACAATCAATGCGAGACAAAGTGTTTTTGGATCGTTCGTAATGCTAAAGTGACTCATTCGATGAAACAATTAAAATGAATAAAAAATATAATTTAACTCTCACGAACACGTGGTGTTTGGCCGTTCAAGAAATGATGTTCTAACGTATGATACATTGAAATATTCATGGCAGATTTCATTTTAATCTTCATTTTAAACTAATAGCAATTTAGTTGATTAGCTGTTCTTGCGAAATGAAATTAATTAATTAAAATTGGTAAAATCATTCTTATTATTGAGGTTGGTATTTCTACAGAGATTTATCTTACCATATCTCTAGAAATTGGAAGGTGTGAGGCAAAGATTTTTAATTTCTGAACAATGCTCGCGAATGATTTCTTTATTTAAATCAGCTTACATAAACACTAAATAAGCATGATGACAGAAAATCTCGATGAGATACAAAGCTGTAGATTTCTACAACAGGTGAAAGAAAATAGGCAAAATCATTAATCGTTAACTGAAAAGAATTGGTAGAAACCTGGTGATATAATTGATTATTTATCTACAACAACCAATCAATGGTTTAGAGATTTGGTTTTTTTTATCATGTAAGAATCATATAAAAAAATTATCATGTAAGAATGTGTTGTTTTCAATATGGATTTTTGAATAATTGAGGGCAATAAACAAAGCATAAATGGCATTATTCATCAATACCTTTTAATCGCATATAATTTTTACCGCTTTAAACCGTATTTCATCACTATTATTTATGCTTTTTTGACAGCAGATGCGTTTTTAAAAGTTTAACGAAGATGACATCATGGCTGCAATTTCATCTCAAAATCGGTCGACTTCGACCTCCAAGACTTTGTGGAGGAAAGAATTTTGGAGATGTGACACAAAAATTTTTCACGGATTTATACTTTATATACTTAATACGCGTACAAATTTTAGTTGCCTAATTATTTGCGTTTTGTAGCTAACATTTTTCATTGCACTCGGACAAACAGATTGTCTTTGAATGCATTTCGTTCAAAAGTAAATGGAATTCTGCAAATTCGTTAGAAAGGCCTTATACTGGATTTTATTCGCCTAACTTTCTGCGCATTGGAATTATCGAATGCCCAAACAGACAGAAGTTCCAATCAATGAAGGTGCTCTAGCGAAACCTGCTCACATACTCTACAATAAATTTTTTATCCCTCTTCATCCGCATAACATTGTGAACCGCAAATATGGTAAAACCGCAAATACCATTGATGAACAATAATTAAGTTTTACAGATCTTTGATGCAAATATAAAACTTTTACTGAATTTATGATGATATTGTTACAAACCTGTACCGATTGAAGAGTACGAACCGATGGATTGATACGAACCTACGAGTTAAGGCCAATAGCCTAGTAATATGACCATAATACAAAAGTCGACTTCGGTATCGCATATGTTATCTGGCTTATGAAACAGTACTCCCCCACTAGTGAGTCGGCGGAGGGACGAACGATTCTTATAGCGCCAAGCGTTATGGTGCGTTGCTGCTTGTTTGCGTCAAGTGTATATGACGACTTTGATTTGCTTGCTTGCGTCAAGTGTGCCTGACTGCTTTGATTGCTTGCTGGCGTCAAGTGAGTTTGACGACTTTATTAGTCTTTGCTGAGGGTAGATGGCGCCACGACTGTTTCGGAGAGTTGCGTTGTCAAGGTCACCACTGTAGCGATTGAAAGTCGTGATACGAACCCGAGACGCTATGGCCGGTAGCCGAGTAACATGACTATAATACAAAAATCGATTTCAGTATCGTAGATGTTATCTGGCTTATGAAACTAGCTCCACAAACCTGTAATTTTCATTCTTAGCAAAATAGTATCATCGTAAGGAAGATCGTTTGATGATTAGCATTGCTGATAGCTGACCGAGTGCCGCGTTAGTCTCAGAGCTTGGCGACAAAATGGATATTGTAGGAAACTTTGGGAATTTCAACGATCCGTCCAGCAGAAACTGAGATGAGGCTTGATAGGTCCAGATGGTTTTCGGTCCGCCTTCCGGGAGCTATAAAAGGCATGATGTCTCAAGCTTCAGGATGAATTGAATCGGAAAGGAGTTGGAGAAAAAGGTAAGCAACGAGTCTTCGAGTGAAGCAATGGTGGAGTGCCAGCTTTGTGTGAAACTCAAGGAAGTGCTGAGCCGCTGTATGCCGAATCACGTTATCTACTGTGAAAGCACCATCGTGTTGCGTGTGGAGTAGCCAGTCTGAGATAATAAGTCGGTAGCTAAAGCGTGCAGACAGTGATAACTTCAGCTGTTTGGAGAGACCGTAGATTGAAGCTCCGAGGGTCCTCTTTTCTGCTGGATTATGTCTGGCCACTTTGTGTGCTGTGGTAAATTTCTACCAGTGGGCTACTTTTCCGTTGTAGTGCGCTGCTGTGTACTCGTCTTGGCTGTACATATTTGTCGTTTATGTATTCGATTTCTCTGTGTTAGTGTCTTCGTGTGAAATAAACTTCGTTGTTGTTTTCTACGGAAGCCTGTTAATTGTCTTCACGCCATACACTCTCTACAAGCGAACCCACAATCTTTTGTTGGATTTGGCACAAAATTTGATATAAAAATCTACATTTCAGATATTAAATTTGGTTACCATTTGGTAAATTTGGTAAAATTTTATTTGTCTAGCTCTTTACGTTTCATAGTAACTCAGACAGTGTGAAAACCTCTGAATGGATTTCTTTCAAATCCAAACAGAAATCGACAAATGTGATATTAAGTCTATACATTAAATTTCGTTCTTCTATTTCAAAGAGTTTTTGAATAATCGAGTTCACAGACAGACGGACATAATGCCAAAACCAAGTGTTTCTGACTCAGGGGATGTTTGAAAATGGAGATTCGACAAAATATCAGATAGAATTTTCGAATACAATTCGATTTTTTGACACTTATATTATTTCGCAAAGAAAAGTATAGATATGTTTTTCGGCCTCAGGAGGTTCGAATTTTTCGAGAAAGAGTGAGGAAATACTATAAAATACAAACTAACTTTTTTTTTCAAACATATTTATAAAATTTCGATTAAACTACTAAAAAATCTAGGAAAATCACAATATAAGAAACAACGGTTCCGGAATTGTCATTAAAAATTTTTCCCTCTTTTTCCGTAAATGGAAAATCATCAGATCGATTAATTTTTTTATCATATCAGAGCATGATGTTGTTTTTGGGATGAAGATTTTGGCGTCAACAAAAATCTGTAGGTGAAAAAAAAATTATAATCTACACGAGCATCTCAAAAAATCAGCTTTTAATAGCGTGTTGCCATTGCATTTACAAAAGCTCCGATTTAAAAAAATAAGTTAATGACTACCACAAATAAAACCTAGAAAAATGTCATTTTGAGCACGTGATTATATAAAATGAAATCAATATTAAATGGGATATTTTTTTTAAACAATCGATGCGAGACAAAGTTTTTTATGATCGTTTGCAATACTAAAGTGACTCATTCAATGAAATAATTAAAGTGAATAAAAAATATAATTTAACTTGCACGAGCACGTGGTGCTTGGCCGTTCAAGAAATGATGTTCCGACATGATACATTGAAATGTGCATAGCAGATTTCATTTTAATCTGTTTTAGTATGTATTGTAAAATAAATACGTTTCTCCTCTTTCTTACTTAACATCGATTCAAAAAATAAATATTCGAAGAGAGCGACGCTGCATCAGTATGAATTTCCAAAAGCTTTGAAAATTTTGTTTAAAAATATTACTTTTCTGAATTTTGATTATTAATAATGTTAATGCTTCATTATATAAGCATTTTTCCTTTTTTGAATGACCTTCGAAATGTGAATCACTGAAAAGAATATTATTCTAAATAATATATAACAAAAAGTAATATATTTTTTTTCTTTTTATATCTCAAGGACTTTTTCTCTAACAATAATTTACATTTCATCTTTGTAATTTATGAGAAACAATAAATTCAATGGAGATTGTTGCATAATATAAAATAATATAGTGTAAAAACTTGAAATTTTCATAAATATGAGATTTATTTGATAATGAATCAATCAATACTCACAATTTTAAAAAATTGCTCTCTATGAACGCCACCTACAACACACATTTTCCATTTTCGATTTAACTGACATGGTAAGTATCTAAGCTGATATTCTTTCTATAAATTGTATGTTGAACAAGTTATGCGCATAAAACAGCGCCTGATGGAATGAAGCAATTCAAAGAGTTGTAAATTTAATGTTATATCATGTAGAGATGTTTCATATTTCGGGTTCGAAACTACTTTAATTTTTAAAATTAACCTTCCAATTCAGAGAAGCAACTAGTTCTGTTAAAATTACTACATTTTTTTTAAAGCTTTGTACGAAAAACTTTATTGAAACCACAATCGGAAGATTTTTTTTCCACCGTAATAAATATTTTTCCTACTAAAAAAATCGTCTGCGAGAAAAAAAATAAAGCCAATGTTTTCATTTAATAATGCTGTTATTAAAACAAAGAATTAAATATTCTTTAAGTTCAGAACAAGTTTCTTTCAGAATCAGTCTTTATCCATTAAAAATGAGTTGTTATAAAAGAGTTGTGTTTGTTAAAAGATTTGGTATCGTATAGTTGTTCAAATGACTCAGAATAAATCAACAGATTTGTCGATAATTTAAAAAATAGCAAAGAATATAATTTGGTTTTTCTAAGATTCTGACGTGCAACGTAAGTTTTTATTTAAGCTAGTTCCATTTTTTTTATTTAAAAAAGATGAGAATTTGTTAGAGTAATATACATATCTAAAAATATAATTTAGATGCAAAAATTATACGTTTGGTTCTCCTAAAAAATTTAAATGTTCTGAATCATATTAAGAGTTAGAACAACTCTTTTTTTCCTTGAATGTGCAATATTTTTTTAAAAATTCGTTATACAATTTACTTCTCTTATATTATAAAATCAGCAAAAGATGAAGTAAATTTAAGCTTAATTCTATAGCAAAAAAATATTTAATGTTTATTGTGCAGTAAAAAAGCCAAAGTAATTATCAGATTTTACAAATTAGACGATGGCGAAACCAATTACGAACAAAAAGGAGGAAAGTTTATTTTCAAGGCGAATTTTTAATTATTTATTCTCAAAGTCGTAGTTATTAGAATACTGAATTTTTAATGAGAATCAGATTTTCATTATCTTACAACGTATTCTGTTTCTTTTGTCCATTTATGTAGTTTATTTTTCATTTAAATTTTGAAAATAAATTGTGTTTACTTTCTCGTATATGTAGTATACAGAAAGTATAACAATCGTCAAAATTCAGACTCAAAATTTTGTGGAATCCCCACTTATTAGACTTTTGAGTAGAGGTCTTGTCAAAGATAGACGACATATTTGGAAAATATTCTACCTCTAAAGAGGATAGGGAAAACGCAGAAACTATACACAAACGGACGTTCCAGGCAAGTGTGGAAAATTCTCCAATATTCCCTAGGAACAATTCTTTATTTATCAGTTTCCACTGCATTTTTTAGCGTGTAATAAAGACCGTTAACGATCTCATTATGTCACCAATACACTAATATCGCCAAGTTCACCAAATATGGCGATTTTCTGCCGGAATTCTCCTTAGAACAGTCTTTTCTTGCTGACGAGCGATTCTATTACAAATAATTTTTATACTACTTACAAAATTTACATCCAATTTACATGAAATTCAAAATAATATTATCAAAAGATTTTGTTTTGGAAGTGTAAAATTTTAAACCAAATTTTAATTAAAATGTATTGAAACATTTTAAAGTAGTTTCAGATTTTTAGGGAGAATTATTGAAGCATAAAAATAACTAGAAAATAATAAAACGATTTTTTTAGATTAATTCTTGGTTATATAACAGGGATAAAATTCAAGCACATATAATAAATAAATAACCTTTATTTTCGTCTTAAAACGAGCGAACGTAAATATAAATCCAGTAACCAAAGTTATCAGAATTATTGATCTAAATGTATTTAGAAATTATTGAAATCAGAAAAAATTGCATTAACTAAATTTATTAAAACTAAAAAGGTTTTTTTTTTTTTCATTTCAAAGGGGTAAAAAATGGTTTTGCTATAATATTATATGAATTGTTGAAAAAAAAAACCATTCAAATTTTATCAATATTTAATTTTAAAAATATATAATAAAATATTAAAAACATTTTATCAGAGAGCATCTAATTCCAAAATTTACGATTTTTGGTTCCAACGATTTGCTTCATAGACCATTTCTTACAATTTTTTATCATTCATATGAAAAATTATTGCTTTTCTTGATTGCACAATAATTTATTTTGATAGTGAAGATAGCGATAGTGTTACCTGGGTGAAATGACTTGAAGATACAGGTTGTCTTTTATTTAGTTTATTGTTTTACATCAACAACAAAAGGCACATGATTACGCCATAGTGTAGCAGGCCTAGAGAACTACACACAAAAATTTCCAGGAAAGAGCCAAGATCACAGTAGATGAGCTAAGTTCGTTTCTGCTGGAATAAAAAATTATTCTAATATCAACCGTGAGGTCACGTGGCTTTTACATGATTGACAGTTGGCTCCGCCCAAAAAGACCACGTGGTTAGCTAAATTCTTCTCAATTACCTATAGTATACAATTTATGAGTGTGATCCGAAAGTGATTGGACTCGGACAAAGTTCGTCAAAATAATGTTTTATCTGCTAATCGATCACGATAATTATTAATGCTATTTTTTTTAAAAAAACTTTACATTCATTCTATTATTGGCGAAACTAAACAAAGTATTTTTTGTACAAAATAATACTTATCTTTTAGAAATTCAATATTTAAATGATAAAGAAATTCAATATTAATAGTGGTGTAAAGAAGTTGTAAAACTTCCCGCCCTTTATAAGAGACACATAATTGAACATCATTACATCTGGTCAGCTGTGGGACGTTTCTTTCCTTTGTTGCGTCTTTGGGATTCTACCCCTTTGATATTACCCTCTGGACTTGAATAGAGTTCAGATAATAAACCACCCATGCGGGTTACGGCCCTTTGAAGAAGGGAACCGTGTCAAAACTCCAGATGTAACTATTCTCCTATGGGACCATCCGAACTTGGATAAGTTCCGATAATGAACCACACATGCGTTTACGGCCCTTTGAAGAAAGAAGTATTAAAACCTCCAGACGGGAATATTTTCCTATTGTGGGGGTCAGATAAGAGGGTGGATGATTCGAAAATATTTCCAGGGTTAACTGCTGACCACTAGGAATATTTATGAAGAATTATTGGCTGATCCGTATCTCCAGCGCACCAATGCGATAATGAGAGGCTGAGTTTGACCGAAGTTAAAATGGAAGGTTTTGAAAGGACGAGACGAGAAGAGCTGAGATTTGATGAGCTGTGAGCTGAGCTGGACAGTTGAAGAGATACCACTTGACCTCGAGTTTGATTAAAGATCTACCAGTTATATCCGTAAATCTCTTTAGCTACTATCACAGTAGCCGGATACGCTAACAGCCTGTTAGTTTCCCTTGTGTTAGTCGTGGAACTGTTATCCCAGATGTAAATATTTCCCAGCATATTAACATAAATAAGGACGAGTTTTTTTTTTATTGTATAAAGCTGTAAAAAATATTTGTCTTTAATCGTTTATTTGATCGACCAGGATTAAGTCATTACAGTGCTATTCAAATTTCCATAAGTCAGTAAGTTTTAGTCAGTGATTTAATTAATTGCAGTGCAACTCTTATTATTTAAAATATTGGTATCTCAAGAGTATTTTATTAAATATGATTCACAGAGTAGATTATCTAGATAAAAGCTAAACATTCTTATTAGGGTATTTAATGATCTAAGTTACATAAAATATAATTATTGACTCCATTTAGATAATTTTTATTTATGTATTTCTATTATTAAAATTTACAAATTAGACCTGAATTAAAAACCAGTACATTAAAACGTGTTTACTTAAAGTTGATTAACTGAATTAATAAGATAAATAATGTAAATGTATCGTAAAAGATAGAAAATATTACCTTGTATTTATTTTTTAGAAAATATAGCATCATGTGAGAACAAGATGTTGTTTTGGTTTGAGACTTTTGAAGCCACATAGTGCACGGGCAGAAAATTAGTAATTTATCGCTTTTGAGGAATATTTATTTTTGCTTTTTAGAAAACTATATATCAGTTTGCCCTATGTGGCTTGTTATCACCAACAAAAAGTTATATCTTGGCGTGAATATCTGCCATGTAACCGATTCTCCTGTCTGCCAATAAAGGGCAGGGTCGTAAAAAGATATCGTCCGAAGAAGCACAAAGAAGAAAGCGGAAAACAATACGAAATATCTAGAGAAGGTCTAGAAAGGTGTATATATACAAATATTATAATTATAAAAATAAAATAACGTTTTAAAACTTTCATTTCAATTTTCTAGCGAGCGAAACAAAGCTTTAAAGATCGGAAGATTATGAAATGAGGGAAGCAAAAACATTGCTTTTCTAAAAATCAAAGTTTGTGCTGTTCAGCAGTCACATGATCATTTCAAACCAAATTAAACTTTATTTTCGCAAAAATTAAAAAAAAATGGCTTTAAGGCAACAGTTTTAAAGCTTAATCAATTTTGAGATGGGAGGAAAAATTCTAACAATTGACGCACGCATAATCTGATAGTCACGTGATTGTTTCAAACCTGTTAAAACTGGTTAATGATTAATATTAATTAAGTCAAACAATAACTTAAAAAATAAAAAGGTAAAAATGAAATCTGCCATGCATATTTCAATGTATCATGTCAGAACATCATTTCTTGAACGGCCAAGCACCACGTGCTCGTGCAAGTTAAATTATATTTTAATTCATTTTTAACTGTTTCATCGAATGAGTCACTTTAGTATTGCCGACGATCCAAAAAAATTTGTCTCGCATTTATTGTTTTAAAAAAATATCACATTTCCTATTTATTTCATTTCATATAATCATGTGCTCGAAATGACACTTTTCTATGTTTTATTTACGGTAATCAATAACTAATTTTTTTTTAATCAGAGCTTCTGAAAATGCAATGGCAACGTGTTATTAAAAGATTATTTTTTCTACATGATCGTGCTGTTAATAAAATTTCAATTTTTCGCGAATGGATTTTTGTTGTCGCCAAAAGCCTCATTCCCAAAACAACATCGTGTTCTGACATGGTAACAATGCTCTCACATGATGGCTTGAAAATTGCGATAGCAGATTTCAGATTTTATTTTTATTTCGTATTTACATGATTTTTTTCACAGGTATTTGTTGGAAATAACATTTTGATATATTTCATTTGCAATAATGGTTGATTTGTTTTTTCATTTGAGCTATTGTCAGTATGGCGGCAACATAATGATAAAAGCTAATATTTTTCGCTCTTGTAACATGCACGTGCATGCTAAATTTTATTTTTTTATTTTCGCGAAATAAATTGTTGAAAAATATGGTTAAAATATTTATTTAAAAATTCATTAGAAGTAGAAATTTAATTTGTAAGGTAAAAAAAATGATGTTATTAAAAAAATATTGTTTTCATCCTCAATATTCGAATTCTCGAAAGTTAAAGCGAAAAAACGTCAAAAATTTGATTAATTTTTTATTAATTAAAATTCTAATTAAAAATTCGAAAAAAATCACTCCGTGGTGCACATTCCCGGCCCACAAGGTATACACATGCCAAATTTGGCAGTTGTAGGTCAAACGGTCTGGCCTGTAGAGCGCCAACAGACACTCACACACACACATTGAACTTTATTTTGAGTATAGGTTGATTTATAGAAGAAAATTATGACTTTCATACACTTCACTTCATCTTTATATTAATTAATCTCAACTATCGTTATTCTCTTTAGTGAAGTTAAAGTAATAACTTTTTATCGCCATCTGGTGGAAAATTTTGCAGCTCTGAACTGTGGATTCTATGCCAAATTCTATGTTTTTTATACCAAAATTAACACGTGAATGGAATAACTTACTAATTTAGCAACATTTCTAAACAAATTTACCATTTTTATGATGAAAATTAAACAAATATCATTAGTTTGAGAGACTTATCTAAATAAATAGTGTTACGAGCGGGCAAGCACCGAGGTTGGTGGCGTTTGGCGAGGAGCTTCGTGCCAGCCGGGTTGGTTTGGCGAAAGGAATAGTCTGGTAGCCGTTGGATCGCTCGTGGTGGTTTCCGAAGCTTCGCGTCTCGCTAGCCCGGCTATATAAGGAACGGATGGCCACAATCGCATTTTTTCCCCTCTCGGAAGAGAAGCGTCTCGCTGGGCTAGCGGATTACTGTTTTTGCTTATTAGTGAGCTGTGTTAGCGTTTGCTGTTAACGTTGTATTATTGAGCTCGCTGCGATTTACTGTTTACTGTGCTATACGATAGTTGTTTTGCAGTCTGTGTTTATTGCGCGTTAGGTTTGAGTTTATGCTGTAAGAGACTGCTGACTGCTGGATTGTGTTTATCTGAAGTTTTACTTTATCGAATCATCTTGTAAATACTTGTAAATGGCTGTAAATAAATTTGTTTGTGCTGTCCTCAAATAAAGTCCATTCAATCCGAACCTGCTATGCTAAAAAAGTAACAATTGTTTATTTAACGCAAGCTTTTACTGCAAATACATATTATTGTGGATTTGTATATATGTAACGATTTTTTAAACTCTAATTTCAATTCAAATTAATTTCTAAATTATTAATTTAATTTAGCCGTAGTAACTTTATTCTAAAAATATTCTCTTATTTCCTGATCCATTCCACTTGTTCTATTTAATTAATTCATAGAAGCCTTGTAAAATTGCTGAATCGGTTAAAAGTTGACTAATTCCCACACTCCGAGTGAAAGGATAAAAATTGTCCGGCCAAGCACATTCCTTTAAAAGATCCCTATGATTCCCCTACACGAGATGTATATGTGATTGAAATGTGTCAAAAATTCCTTTTAAAATCTTAACAGTATATATTCACAGAAAGGAAAGTTTCACCAGCTTTTTGTCATTCCGTTTTGTGTCGTTCTGTGTTGTGCACGTCGCTTCTGCTTGTACATAATGCCTGCTTCCCGTGATGGAATAAAACGAACTTAAAAAATCGAAGTGTCATCTATGTCTTCGAAACTGCCTTCTGCTTTCAACTAATAATAATGCTTGCGTATGTATATGATTTATATTTCCTTTTTAGCATTGGGTCAGAATTAAGCAGATTTTGCTCATTAATTATTTAAGAAAAGAAGGTAATGTTGTCAATTTTTCAAACTGTAAATATTAATAAAATATTCAATTAAAACGAAAATGAATGAAAATAGCCATTTTTTTTTTTACAATTTTGGAACAAATTACAGTCAATTAATATTTTTTATACCATTTTGAAATTTAAAATGTTTTTTTATTCAGTGGTTCCAATTTTATTTCCATGCAATTTTTTTTTTTCAATATTTAGTAATTATTCAAAATTTGATTCAGAATTGAATGGAGACCAAAATCCTGAAATTTTTTTATTTCCATTTTATTTGTTCTACTCATCTTGACGATTTTTTCAAAATTAATTTTTTAGTAATTAACAATTTATTTCTAGAGCAATTATTAATTTTTTTATTTTCATATATTTTAACTAATGAAAATTCGGTTACTAAATTAATTATCTCAAAACGTTTATTAAAACTTTTTTTTAATACTGTAAAACAAAATTTAAGGTTCTTATTAAATATTAAAAGGTAATTTAGAAAATTATTTATCGAATGTTTTTTAAAAAGTCTAACTCAAATAATTATTCCCATTTTAATTAAAAAATACTCCAATCGATAAAAGAATTTGATATGCTATTAATTTTAGTACAGTGCTAACACAAGAAAATATTTTTATCAAATCATTTAGATAAAAATAAGAATCAAACTATATTCAAATTGTCATTACTAAGCAAAAAAATATAAAAAAATTGAAGATAATTTTTTAATGAATATATCAAAAAATTTATTCCGATCAAAATATTCGGGAACTTTGTTTTCCTTGTCCGTTTAAATTTCCATTTAAAAAACATCCCAAATTTTAAATAAAAAATTATGTCATGTTTCATTCGGAATTAAATTTGGCATAAAAGTTATTGAATAATTTTTTTAAAATTCTGTACTAGTTACAATTTTTTTTAACATCTTCTGAAGTATCCTGTCATTTTTGAGAGCCATTATAAGAATATTTATGAATAAAAAAATTTCTACGATAGGGCTCATTTTTAAAAACTTCCTAAAATAATTGTTTTATTTTCCGAGACTAAAATATTATAAATGAATAATCAAAATAAAAAAAAGGTCTTTCTTATTTCTATTCTGTGAAATAAGAACGTTTTTCAAACATCTTTAAAAGTTAATTTCCTCAACAAATTTTTTCCATTTACAAAACGAGATTTTCATTTGAACTAATTGAATTGGCATTATTCCAATCTAAAGCGGACATAGTACAAGTAACACGAGTGAGTGGTTAAAAAAAAACAATATCTAAAGCTCATCCGGAGGAATGACAGTTCTACTTATTTTGATAAAGAATACTACATTGTATACATGTTGAGTTCTTCGGAAGCCTCATAGATGGCGCCATAGACCTTAGAAAAATGAAATTTCCAACAGATGGCCTACGTGCGACGATGGGCAGCAGGTGAGAGGAAGGGCAGGGAAACTGAATGTGGTTCCGGTGCCTCATCTACACCTGGTCTTGCATTGAGCCCGGCCAAGGTGAACCACAGGCTACAGTTTTCAAGTGTCAAATAACCCATGGAAGATTTCCACACACCTTCCAGTACGCAACACCACAGCAATAACAACTCCTCTGGAAAAGAATTCGATTTATCTGCCTGGAAAAACATTTTTAATTCGTTCATGATTAATATTCCATCTTTCTGTCCATTTCTAAAAGAGAACAAAGTAATTAGTTGTCGTTTGAATATAATACAAATGCAAACGATTTTAATTCTGCATTCATAATGGGTTCAAGGTTATATTCTAAAAAGGAAAGCGATAATAACAACATGGAAGTTTAAAGCGTGCTTCAATTACAGTTAATGCGTTTTAAATCATAAACAATCCCATGAATGAAAAACGGTTTGTACTTGGTGAGCGTGGAACTCATTTTAATTCATCTGCCTCAAAGAACTCACTAACAAGTTGATCGTTTTCTGCTTTTCATTTTAGTGCTCACTAAATAAGAGAATTTACAGACTCACAGAGAAAATATAATTACTTTTTATAAAATAGATGATAATTCTACAATTAATTGAGTTTATTTAAAATGAATAAGTATTATGATGAGCGCACAGCTTTTGAAATTTGCATTTATATTTGATATAATCTTTACCTTGAGCATTTTATAATTAAGTCTTTAAAAACATATTAGATGTTCTTATTGATATAAAAAAGATATTTAATGTTTCTTTTTTTAAATTAAATTTTAGATGACTTTGAATATCAA
This sequence comes from Argiope argentata, assembly GCA_026289955.1. Classification (NCBI taxonomy): domain Eukaryota; kingdom Metazoa; phylum Arthropoda; class Arachnida; order Araneae; family Araneidae; genus Argiope; species Argiope argentata. The sequence goes on along the minus strand of JAOUZG010011055.1, from coordinate 1,795,973 downwards.
ACGATGCCATCGTTTAATTTATATATTCCTTTTATTTATTTATTAATAGTAGTGGAAGAATCAGAATGTTAATTTATAAATTCATCAATTTTGCACTTTAATAAAATGGCAAAAAAATATTATTCAGGAATAATTTTTATGTTCTTTTTTCTTCTAAATGGAAATCTTGAAATTTAACAACACATGAACACATTGTTAGGTGCTATTAAATATTTATAAATGACTGAAATATTAAAAAAATAATTTATGGAATTTTTTCACATTTTTTTTGTAATGATTATTATTTCACATATTTCTTAAGATTTTCTCTGTCTTTTTTCTTCTTTTTTAATCTAAGAAATAAGCTTTCTTATTTAAAAACACTCTGAAAGACTTTGCAAAAACGAAAAAAAACCCACATTGATTTCGATTTTTTTATTTAAATTAGTCGAACAACTGAATAGTATCATATTTTTGGTAATATTAGTTGGCATATCTATGATTATTTTTTTAATATCTAAATATATACGTAGGTACAAGAATTTTTGTGAATAAAAAATAAATTGCAAGTTTTAAAATTAAATAGATCCTACCTACCTAGAAACCAACGTTATCGAAATACAGTAGAAAAGCTGTGAGCCCCCCCCCCCCCAAGGGTTATAGCAAAGAACGAAATTATGAGGACATCAACTTTTACAGCATTCGTCTTTTTGCAGATTCTTTAATGCTGTAAGCTAAGGTAATCAGAAAAACCTCCCGATTTAAAACATTTCATGAAAACATAAATAACTAGTTGAAATGGTTTTTATCTTGCTTTATCATTACTTAAAACGTTATTTTCTAATTCATTTCCGAATTTTAGGATCACACACATTAAAAAAAAGATTAAAATGAGATCTTCTATGCCTATTTCAATATATCATGTCAGAATATCATTTCTTGAACAGCCAAGCACCACGTGCTCATGCAAGCTAAATTATATTTTTATTCATTTTAATGGTTTCATTGAATGAGTCACTTTAGGATCACAAATGATCGAAAAACTTTGTCTCGCATTTATTGTTAAAAAATATATATAACATTTCATATTTATTTCATTTCATAAAATCGCGCACTCAAATTGACATTTTTCTAAGTTTTATTTGCTGTAGTCATTAACTTTTTTAAAAAATCAGAGCTTTTGTAAATGCGATGGCAACGCGTCATTGAAAGCTAGTTTTTTGAGATGCTCATTCAGATATTAAAATTTTAATTTTTCGCCTACGGATTTTTGTTGACGACAAAAACCTCATCCCAAACACAGCATGTTCTGAAATGATTAAAAAAAACTGCTAAAAATGGATTTGTGAAATTTTTAGGCGGTGAATTAGGAACTCGACAGGAAAGATTAAAGTAACCCTAAAATAGAATATTTATAATACTATTATTTTCAATACATTGTGAAACAAAATTGTCTTTCATGTAATTATTAAAATATCGTATTGGTTTATTTTGAAAGGAAATGCTTATATTAATTTTTTTGCCAATATCGGAACAAATTAACCGCTAATTTTTAATTAATTTAATTTTTTAATATCAGGCTTTTAAAACCATATTGATAAAAATGTATTCAATGTTTTGTTAAAATATTGTTCCATAATAGTGTAAATAAATCGGAACTACAGGCGTCTTTGATCCTGTATGTATTTCGTCTAGAGTCCACAAACGAAAAAACATCTGCTAGTTTTCTCTGCGAGTCAGAAAGAGAAAATGATGGAGGATTTCCCTGGACTATCCACTCCCCCTTTCTTTTCTTTTTCCAGAGTTTCGGGTCAAGCGATAATTGACTGTTGCCACCGCGCTGTTATTTTAAATTATTTATTTCTCAAATTTCGACGGCAGGTTATCGCCTCAACAAAAAAAAATCGATTAATTAATTTCCAATTTTTACAAATTTGATGAAGTACTTAGCCAACTGTTTTTTTTCTCCTGTTGGTTAGAAACTCATATGAGTGATTAATGATTTTTTTTTTCAAAACAACCGCTAATTTTTAGAGCTATAAATTATCACTCCGCTTTTTTTAAAGTAGGAATTTGAGTAAGTAATTTTGTAAATGATGCTTTCTCACCCTAATTTTCTTAATTTTGTATCGCGGAAAGATTAGCAACAATTTTTCAATTTTTTAAGGTTGTTTTTAGATTATTATTATTATTATTATTTTGAAAAAAAAATATGTTTTTTTTTAAGCCTCAAAGTACGTTGAAGAGGTCTAAGCTGGTAATACTCAAGTAACTTGAAAAGAATTGTAGCTTATAAACAGTGGCAGTTACATCAAATAATAAAATATAAGTTACCCGACTTATATTTTATTATTTGATAAATTTCAAACCGTTTTCATTGTTTCACCAAGTGTTTAATTTCACGGGTTTTTTTAAATTTTATAAAATATTTTTTATTTAAAATCGTAGGAAGAAGGGTCCTGTCTTAGGAAGAAGGATCTGTGTTAAGTTATAAAAAAGTGTAATTATAGTACATTAAAAGTTAGGATAAATTATCCAGGCAGATACACTTTAATAAGCTTTTTGATATTTTTGATGTTATGGATATTCCTGTAAGGATTGTTGATACATACATTAAATACATCTATTTGGTCATTAAAATAATAGGATTTTATGTCTAACCCACTAATCACGAACTTTGCCACAACCAATATTCAAAGCGATTTAGCTGGTGTTTAGCTCAAGTTGTTTAAAACCCGATAATAATTAATGAATTCCATAACGACGATTTGATAAAGTTATAAAAATTTAATAGTAATTACTCTAAATTATGAAAAAATTCAATTTCAGGAATATATGTATATTTCAAAACAAGTTGAAATAAATAACACAAAAAAAGCTATAAATAATTTAAAAGAAAGCAAACATTTGGTAATTGGCTTCATGATTTAATACTATATCTTAAGTTCAGAGGAAAAATTCAAACAATTTTCCTTTTGTATTCAAGAATTTTCCTTGATTCCAGAGAATTATCTAACGAATGCATCGTGAATTTTAAATATGCATATTACCATTTCGAAGGGGAAGGTGGGGCAATGAAACGAATGAATAGTAAAAAAAAAAAAAAAAACTAGAATCGTTTGCTCTAAGTCAACGAGTCCTTGAGTTAACTGCAGAATATCTTTCCTTGTAGAAAGAGCTAAAGTTTCGTAAACGTTACCATGGTAACGTCCTTTGGGTTGCTAATCGATATAATAGTTTTAAAAAAATAAAATCTTTTATTATAAAATAAATGTGCAATTTTTCAAGGCTATTGTGAATCGAATTTTTTTAATTTCGGATTTTGAAAAGATTTTAAATTTTAAAAAGAGTTCTTAAGTATTCTTAGTGGTAAATGTTCTTAACTGTTGCATTTAGAACAGTTTAGAACATTTGCCGCTAAGGATAACAACGCAGAATTAAATCTCACGATTCTATTTTATTCGTTTGTTTCGAAATACATTATAAAACGCAGCTGTTATTGTTAATTCAATATTCTTTTCTTCAATTTATCGTTTTGATCTCAAAAGAACAACACATTAGTTTCACATCCGAAAATGAAATTTTAAGTTTTCACTACATATAGTTATATTGTTTCATGTTTCTCTTAACATTAATAATAAATCTTAATTATTACTTTTAAACAGAAGGAGTGATTAACCACCCTGCAAATTTCTTGTACATTCATTAATAAATGTACTTACATAATTACATAACCACTGCTATTGGTGAATTAGTTACGAAAGAATCAAATAGGGAGCGATCTGTGGATATTTCTGCTGGATAATTAATCTCTGGAGTGAGGATAATACACAAGCACCAGGTAACTGAATATACATTTTGGACTTCTTTTTCAATTCCTACTATTAGTTCACACTCTCCATGTGTGTGTGTGTGTGTGTGTGTGTGTGTGTGTGTGTGTGTGTGTGTGTGTTATATCCATCTTATTATTATTGTGGGAATGCATTTTTATTTAATCTTTAAACAAGACACGCATATATATGTATGTGTGTGTGTGTGTGTGTGTGTGTGTGTGTGTGTGTGTGTGTGTGTGTGTGTGTGTGTGTGTGTGTGTGTGTGTGTGTGTGTGTGTGTGTGTGTGTGTGTGTGTGTGTGTGTGTGTGTGTGTGTGTGTGTGTGTGTGTGTGTGTGTGTGTGTGTGTGTGTGTCTTGTTTAAATTTCCAATCGTTAATAAAATATTTTTTATTTATCCAATCAAGTTCAAGTAAATTTTTTAAAACTTTTAGTGAATGATATTTGATGTTAATACAATTTTTTCGAATATTAATTCATTAATTTTTATTAATTAATTAAAAACTGACTTTCGCGACAAAAATCTTCATTTCCCCGTCACCAAATAAGTAAAGATTTCAGTTTGTTTTTTCCCCATGCCAATGAGGTTAGGCTTAACATGTTTTCAGCCGATTATTTCAAACGATTCCGTTTATTTTCTTAATATTTGATGCCTCTAAAAGTAAGCGTTGTTAATTAATCGATCATTTGGAAGTACTTTCGAATTAAAATAATACAGAATAAAGAAAATTAAAAGTTTCTAATCTGTATTGCGTTAACTCAAGTGGCAGTGAAAATTCATGCATTTTGTGTTGGTTCAGTTGGTAGTAAATTCTCAATTGGTGTTGGAAATCCCACTCAAGAATCGTTTTTTGATCAATTATTTATAGTTAGTGTAATTATTAGACCGTGATAGCCTGGTTGGAATCGCACCTAATTCAGCTCCTTATACAAAATACTGTGTCTTGCTTTTTTGCCTAGTTATTAATTAATATAATTAATTAAATTAAATAAATTGATCTAATAAGCTTAATGAATAACTTTTCTTAAGTCAATCTCAATTTAAAAATATTTTAATAAACCATGAGTAGATAAAAATAGCCTTTTTAAAATGGTAATCATTAATCTATTTCTTTTCCCCTTTTTTCTTAATTTTTTGTTTTTCTTATTTATTTTCGAATTTTGGATTCGAAGCATAAACTTTCTCCTAGAAATAAAGCCGAGATTTTTTTTTCCACCAAAAAACAAGTCTATGATAATAATAATAATACAAAAATACATTAATAAGTTTCTTTTTAAGTAATACAAGTTTATTTTCAACAAATTCAGTATCTGTTCAGTAACTGATAAATGATATTCAAAGGACGACACATCGAGTGACGAATTAATTGACAGCAAAGTCAGGCTTCAAAGCAGCGAAAGAGAAATAAAATTACGATATAGACATCAAGCATTACATCGCTATTGTTCTGTTTAACTTCTAGAGAAAACGAAAAAGAGAGAGAGGGAGAGAGAAACGACACAAGACAACGAACGCAACCGGTGAAACTGCCCCCATTTTCATGCCTTGTGTCATTGCTCTGCTTACCTTCCCCTCTCTCAGGTGGTCACCCACTTGCTCAATGAGCCAAAACCGCAAAAACCATCCACTTTCACTGCAGCGATGCCTCTTGTTAATGAGTTCCGACACACCTGCGTCCTATTGCAAACGATTTATGAGTGGCAGGATCAAATATAAAATAATGCAGACGATTTTTAGAATCGCATATTTGAGATGAAAGTATTGAAAGCTTTTTAAGGTTGAATATTTTTTTTTCAATGTCATGTTTTATTTATGTAGATAATTCCAAACTCAAAAATTCATCACTTCGAATTTTATTAATTAAATATTTAAAATTTTAATTAATTTTTTTTAAAATAATATCTGCGGCAATAGCAGATATAAGGCATTTGTCAGATTGGCATGTCCTCTATACAAATGCTATGCAATCATTTTATATTTGTTTCATTTTATCAATAAATGATTTAAAAACAGATGATAATTATTCCTATACTAAATTCTTTCATTATATAAGCGCGTCAGAAATATTAATATTTCTTTTTTTAAATGATTTTCTATTTTTATTTAATTACATGAAATATTAAATCTTCTGCAGACCAAATATGCAGCATTGTATTTATTTAATTACAAGAAGTATTAAATCGTCTGCAGACC
>JAOUZG010011055.1:1762492-1789958 GCA_026289955.1 Argiope argentata | reverse complement strand
TCGTCTGCAGATCAAATATGCTGCATTGTATTTATTTAATTACAAGATGTATTAAATCGTCTGCAGATCAAATATGCTGCATTGTATTTATCTAATTACAAGAAATATTCAATCATCTGCAGACCAAAGATGCTGCATTTTAGTTATTTTATTACAAGAAGTATTAAATCGTCTGCAGACCAAATTTGATGCATTTTAGTTATTTTATTACAAGAAATATTAAAACGTCTGCAGACCAAATTTGATGCATTTTAGTTATTTTATTACAAGAAATATTAAAACGTCTGCAGACTAAATAAGCTGCATTGTATTTAATTATAAGAAGTATTAAATCGTCTGCAGACCAAATATGCTGCATTGTATTTATTTAATTACAAGAAGTATTAAATCGTCTGCAGACCAAATATGCTGCATTGTATTTATTTAATTAAAAAAAATATTAAATCGTCTGCAGACCAAATATGCTTCATTGTATTTATTTAATCACAAGAAGTATTAAATCGTCTGCAGACCAAATATGCTGCATTGTATTTATTTAATCACAAGAAGTATTAAATCGTCTGCAGACCAAATATGCCGCATTGTATTTATTTAATTACAAGAAGGATTAAATCGTCTGCAGACCAAATATTACAAATCGTTGCATTTTAAACATAATTTTAAACATTTCATCATCTAGTGTCCTTGAATCTAAATCAAAGCTAGCCTTTCAGCAAATCCATTCGGCAGTGAATGAGTCCCTCTGCAAGCAGCAAATGGGCAACAATAACAGAAGAAATAAAGAATAAATCTCATCTGACCCCGGATGGGTTAAGCGTGCCCATAATCCTGCCACTCAGGCGGATATCGAATTTACCCGAGCAAGCCAGGTGATGATCGTGCTATCTTTTATGGAGTCAATGCTCGTGGGTTGCATTTTTTTTTTCTGCTTCTGTTGTTGAATTTTGAGGGAAGTCCCTTCTTTTTTTATATATATATAATAAGGGTTCTCGACCGGACGATTGTTTTTTGATGGCTTTTTTCTCTGTTTTCGCTCTCTTTTTTATTGCTTGTTTGGTTCATAAACAGCGTGTTACGCTTTCTTCAAAACGATTCAGTAATGGATAAAGATGAACGAATGGTAGTAAGATTTGCTATGTATTAGAAATAATACTTTTTAATGGTTCTTTTATTAATGTGTTTATTTAGTTTTAATACTAAAGAGCTGGTTAAATCTCTGTTTATTATTATTATTATTATTATTGCAGAATTTCTTGGGATTATTATTATATAAAGATGGCTTCCAACTTTGCTCTCTTCAGTTTAATGTTCGGTTAATGCAACATTTTAATTTCAAATCCAATTTTGCATTAAAATATAATTATTATGTCGTTCACAATATGAAATAATTTATTAAATTATACATTGTTGGTAATAAGAGGTCATTAATAAGCAAGTTATAAACGCTGCTACGTCCATTACTTGTTATGGTGTAAACTAGAAAAAAAATATTTTTTTATCCGATAAAAAATTAATTTGAAGTAAAATTGATGCTATCGTTTACAGCTTCTAAAGAAATGTCATTGTTGCAATATCCTGTGTCATACCAAAACTTTTTTTAATCGTCCTACTCGACGGGAACAATATTGAACAAAGTACTTCTTTTAATAATATCTATAAAAAGATCTTAGACCTACAATTTCGTTTGGTTGTTAACAACAAACTTTAACTTCTTTTTTTTCGCTTAGTCGCTGTATAATGTTTTTTCTTTCTTTCTTTTTTTTTCCCTTCTTCTTCCATTTTATAATGAATCTTTGTTTTTAAAAAAGTGTGTCCTTGTTCTTGCTTTTTTGATCTATATCAATATGATCATCCTTGACATAGAATGCTTTACAAGGTGAAAAAAAAAACACACTTTGATTTCTTTGAAAGTCTTAAAAAAATAACGTTGTAGAATATGGAATTAAAAAATTATTAAAAATTATAAAAGCGTCAAAAATCAAAATTTTTGATACGTTATGGTTTTTAAAAAAATTTATCATATTAATAAATACGTTTCTTTTCCATATTTACCCATTTTTAAACACTGTAAAAAACACTGCCTTTTTATGTGAGTTCATCACATAAATATATATAATTATAAATAAACTATTATAAAAGAAAATTATAAAAAAAGAAACTTAAAAAAAATAAAATTATAACATTCATTATAAAAGTAAAATTATATATAAAACTTTCTTTACCTTTTGTTAGAAATTTATTTGCATTATGTATTATGTACTCTGACTCACTGCAGAAAGTGAAGTTAAAATTTTTAAATGTTGTTTAGACGATCATTTATTACTTTAAATACAATTCATCGACTTAAAACTGAAATATTTTTTTCTTCTTTTCCCACTTTCCATTAACGTTTCATCAATAACTTTAATTTAGTTCATTCAATGAAGTTGCAAGTGGTTGTAAAACCAAATTTACACTCTTTTTGAAATTCTCGTAAAACCCTGATTTTATTCTTTCCTTAATCATGCCATTCAATCTCGAACTTCAATCAGAACAAAAGAGAAAAAAAATCACACTTCAAAACAATTTATAATGCGACTGAAAATAATCAGCGTTTTAAAGTTCACTTTCGGTTGACTTGCCAAATTCATTTTCCGGTTAGAAAAAGAACACGGGGGAAAAAAAGAAGCAAAAAGAAAATTCCATTGAAATTCGTGTTTGTAAGCAGAAAAAAAAAACATTTCTTATCAAGTTGAGTGGTCTTTCTCCTGATGCGAGTATAAAGGTGGAGATTCTTCGAGTGGAAGATGGAAAATTTTACAAAGGAGGAAGGACGAATTGCAAAATACAGGAGAGGGAAAAATTCTGCTTCTTCGTAACCTCGTTTTAAGTTATTTTTGGTCGATATGTGGTGCTCGCGGAAATAAAAATTAAAAAAGAAAAGAAAAGCATGCAGAATATCGAGGTCTTCCCGACGATCAAAATCGTTTGGTTTCTCCATGGAATAAATCACGTGTTGCGAAAAACGATTATTTCATCAGGGAAAGGTATATAAAATAATGATTAAATATTGTTTCTGAAATGCAGATATCTCGCTGTTAAGAATTCGAACATTGATTCCTGTTAACATTCGAATCTTGCTTTAATCTGGTTTTGAAAATTTATTACCTATTTTAAATTTTTAAATGAGAATTTTTTTCTATTTATTGTGTGTGTGTGTTACATGCGTTTTAAAGCTTATTTATCACATCAGAATTTGAAAAATAGTAATTTAACTTTTTCAATTCAAAATTTTTAGGCAATTATTAGAAACATATTTTGGAAGTATTTTAAACGTATAAAACAAGTACTCTTTTCGTTCATTTCTTTTAGTATCTCGTAAATAAAACTTAATTTTTATTATTTATTCACAAAATGTATTTCCAAAATAAACGAATTAATTTTTATTTTTGGAAAAGGTAATGAAGGTGTAGAATATATGAACGATAGAACTCCTAAATTCTATAACCATATATGCTACTTTTTGAATATTATATGTGACACTTGTATAATTGCTATATTGTAGCGTTTGAAGGTCGCGATACGAACCTGCGACGCTAGGGCCAGTAGCCGAGTAACATGACCATAATACAAAAGTCGACTTCGGTATCGTAGATGTTATCTGGCTTATGAAACAAGCGCCACATATTGCTTCAACTTCGTTGACTTATATTATCAAAGTTTAAAAAATTGATGGAATCTAATATCTACCTACTTTTTGCATGTTTAATTTATTTAGTACTTTAAACATCCCCCATAAATGCTTGTTAATAAGGGCAGCATTAAATATTGATTTAATTTTGTTCTTAATTTTCATTCTGAATAATGTTTGTTTCTGAACTACTATCTATAAAAAAATAAAGCTTTCTTTTAATGAAAAAAAGCTTTGTATTAATTAAATTAAAAGGATCACAACGGTTGCAAATATTCTAATAACTAACTATATTAGCCCCGATATCGTAAACTTTTCCTACAACATTTCCATTGATAGCATCAATACATATAATCGTCACAACTCTATCGCCATAAATCTATGTCCTATTTCCATATAAAGAAAATATGAAAACTTATTTGAATCTTATGTAACTTCAAAATTTCAAATGGCATTACAGCTGAGCTTTGGACAGTTAAAGTTATAGACATTGAACTGAAAGAAATGAAAGGAAAAGAAAATAACACCACGCAACTCAAGAGAATTATCTGATTAAAAAAAGGGAATTAATTTTAAGTACTAATTTATTTAATTTAAATTTATTACTTGTATACATTTGTGTTTTGTAAATGTAATAAATTCAAATGACTCAAAAGAGTTAGCATAGAGTCATAAAAGCGTTTACAGTTTAACGATGATGGATTTCTGTAACGATTTTAACGACATAAAAACTCATTCACTAGGAACCATGCAACGAAATCAAAACCAAAAACTCGTGAAAGACTCACATTATATTAGATATGCAAATCATACACGAAAAAAATTATCCGTTATTTTATTTTATTCTGCATATTTTAATGCAACTGTATTTTTATTCGTGTTTCTAAGATTCAGATTGCATTTAATTTCCTTGGAATGAAACAAGAAAACTAACAGTAAACAAAATACTTTTTTTGTATTCTTTCGGAAAATCCAGCCTTGAAAACCCAAGCTTTTAGAACGACTAGGATCCAGTTTACTGTTCAATGGACTTTCACCAGTCAAAAAATAAGTTACGACTTTTATCAACCAAACTGACATCTAAATTACTGATTTCACATCAGGTGAAGGTCAAATCGAACATTAATTAACGATTTCCTTCTACGTTGAAACAGGAAAATTTGCTGGAAACCTTATTTATTTATTTATTTTATTGCTGTATTTGACAAACGATCTTTTTTCGAAAGACAAATGTGTTTATCTCAGTATGATTTCTTGATTTTATTTATTATTATATAATATTATTTGTTTTTTTATATGTTCCAGGCGAAATATAAAATAGAATACGTGAATTGAAATATTTTAAATTTGAAAAAAGGAATTAAAAATAATAATTTGGAAATGAATTATCTATAGCAGCTGTGAGATTCAGATTTTACTTTTCATTTAAACTCACGAATAAAAGAAAAATGAAGTAATATTCCTGAAATGAAATGAAAGAATATGATTTATCACAGTCTTTCTGTTAAGTTGCTCAGTGCTCATGTTTTTGATTTTTAACCTCTTTTCCACATTCTCAGTGAATTTTTTTTAATTAAAAAAATAAAAATGATTAAGGCCTTAATAAATCAATATTTAAGAAATTAACATTTGCTTTCAAAAGTTATTATATTTTATTTAATTGCTTGATAGCGTAATTTTATATGATTTACATCGATAAATTTCATAATTTTTGGAAATAAAGAAATAAGCAATTAAAATAATTATTAAGAACTTACTCTCTCTCTATATATATGTATGCGTTAATGAATAAACCTATATATATATATATATACGAATGACAACAGCCAAATGTAAATAAATGCAATATAAGTTATTTGCATTTACAATTTCGCTTGTATAATTAATGAAACTTCAAAATTAAATTAGAAATACTCGGAAGAAGGTTCGCAGTGTTACCTAGATCTTCATTCTATCAGGGCAAGAAGCAAAAAATATCAAGGTCATAGGGCTAGATGAAAGTTCAATAAAGATGAAAATTAGCCAAATGTCGCCATATATATACGGTGACCATATTTTTTTGGAGAAAATAAAGGACACTTGTAACGTGACATGAGGGGGGGGGGTATTGTAATTTAAATTCGTACTCAATAATTTTGTGTTAGAAGTGGGGGTTTGTGCGTTCGTGTGACGTCACAAATGTTAATTTGGGGTCTTCCAAGGTGTGAAAAATTGTGACATGGGGATTGGGGATGGGCAGGGTCAAAATTATCCCAAATATTGCGATCATTTATGGACGCCTCTTGATTAAAAAAACTCCAAAAAACTCAGTAATTCAAAAGGAAATAATTTATTGCTCATACTTTCCAGATGTATGGATTTTTCGCAAAAGTGCCGGTTCATGCTTCAAAAAGTCGTGAAATTCAAGGCAATTCATTTCAAAGTTAAATTTTACAGCTATGTTGGATTGTAATGTACTAACACTTAATTGGGTTTTGTCACTGGTCCACATATTATTTACTAATGAAAATATTCTTTCGACGAGAGCATTAGTTCCAGGTAGACATAAAGCAAACTCAATGAGTTTACAAGTATCGTTGAAGGTAATATGATTCGCTTTAAAGTGATTAAATATCTCCACCCACCTTAGGAGGCAGGATTTGCTGCTTTGCCTCCATTCGTCAATTTTTTCATTGGTAATGTAATTTTTTAAGAGGGTAATTTCGTTAAATAATTCACCGTCGGATATTTCGACCGAACATTGTTCTGATAAGAAAATGTAACTTGCCTCCACCTTCGACCACACAGGGACTTCTCGCAAAGTGATCCATTCAAAAACTTCTGCTTCATTGAAACACATGTCCCAATTGCTTAGATATTCAATGCATGTTTGATAAAACGTGCAAGCTTCAGAGATAAACTGTGTAGATTGCATATCTTGCACTTTTGATAACGTTTTCTTTGTCACTATTGGAACAAACTTCTCATTTTTTCTTGAATTTAGCTTAGTTTTTAATTCCTTAACAAGTAATGATGTTTCACACATTGAAATATCTTGACCTTCAGCGTTCAAAATATATTGATGAAACATTGACGCTTGATTATGAACAAAAAATAACCATTCCTCTGATAATTCCCCATTGAAAAAATTTTTAAGTATTGTTGGGCATTTATAGCGATTTAAAAAGTAAGCCTTTAAGGGTTCAAATAGTTGTAAAACTCTATCCAGTGCTGGCAGAAGAGTTAACCATCTTGTTTTACTGTAGCCAAGTAGCATTTTGTATTGGACCTCTGCCTCATCACAAAATTGTTTCAATATTTCTACTCGTATTGTGTAAATATAGAAATGTGAGTAAATTTTTGCCAATACCACTTCAATATCTATCGGAAGGCAATCGACCGCAGTGCTGATGCAATTATTGAATACTAGCCGCCTTTGGCGACCAGTCGGTTCGCCAGTATTAATGCTCACTAAAATTTTCATATAATATTTTATGTAGCTGTGTCTCATAACAGGTTTTTCACCAAAATATTTTTAAACCAAACAAATTTTGATAATCATATAATTCATTTGTAGTATTATTTAGTATTATTTTCTTCAGATGTTCTGTTCACTGTACTACTCATCTTTTTTTTTTTCTATCCGAGCAATGATTATCCCAGAATTGATATTTTACTTAAATGATGGAGGGAAAGGTCTAAAATTCTACGTTTTTATAGAATAATGAGATTCAAATTTTCATAAATGTAAACACACTAAACAAATAAAGACACAATTGGTTTTCAAGAAATGCGAAAGTTTAAAAACAGCTTGGAAAATGCCGCGCACAGAGGAAATAATATTGAAACACACACATCCTTCTTTTCTTTTTTTCTATACTTTTTTTCTTCACTAATTTTGTTTCTACAAACCCTATTTTCACTTTGTTATTCTTTTTTTTTCTTCCCTGCCCAAATTTTATTTTGAGCAGGCATAGATTAAATATTCATACAGACTAATAATAAAAGCAGCTATTTTCTTTCTTTTTTAAACATCCCGTTATCTATGAATGAAAACCAACTGACTTCGCGGATTTCTTTCTAAACAAATCATAATTTATTATTTCCTGCTATCTCACTCAGTTGGCGTGGGGGAAGGAAATGCAGATTTTTGGCGGGAAAGTTAGAAAAGTGTCGTTTTAACTATTTTCCCCGCAGTTTTTTCATTTTTTCACTCCATAAGAACCATCCTCGTGTCTTAACGAAAATATTTTTAAAAAATTAGCCGAATTGGCCGAGCCGTTCTCTGGATTTGCGCTTAGCAACGCTTTTCGAGTTGCATTTTTATTAATATAGATGTGGGCTGCACAATTAACCCTAATCAATTTCTTTTTGCTCGATTGTTGCATTTTGTATAAAACATTGTTTTTTTCCTCTTCTTTGAGAACTACCAAAATTAACATTTGTATTATCCGCGCACAAGGCTACCAATTTCTTGGTGGGCCCAAATTTCTCCAGCGATTCATTGATACAATTTGTCAAAATATCGGAATTTTCACCGGGAAGCTGTTTTATATTCAAAACTTTTACTAACTCCAAAATTGAGTAAAAAATATCTGACGAGAATTGTACTTGTGGTGGTACTAACGCGAGAAGCAAGCATTGCTCCGGCCCGACTGCGTATTTGTCAGCGTACGGCTCGGCTGGCATTTAGAAAAATACGTTGCGGGTGCTCCGATCTAGAGTTGCAGAAAACCAATTTGAGAAATTTGATTTTGCTACGATTTCTCAAAATAAAGGACAGTATGCTTATTTCAGGAAATAAATAAAGTTAGAGGACAGAGCCTTCAAATAAAGGACTGTCCTCTGAAATAAAGGACGTCTGGTCACCGTACATATATATAATCTCTATGACTTGCCAAATGGAAATTGTTATTCAAATTGATCCCAGAATTATTATATCACAGAAATATTTTTGCATCATTCAACAACTCTAAAAATTAGTTGTTTTAATAATACTGATTTTATTTTCATGCATTTTTTTTTTTTTGCTTCTTGCTTTCTTTTTCTTTTACTTAAAAAATTAATACGCAATTTATAACAATTTTCTATAATTTTAATGAAACCCAAACTAATTTCGATCAAACCATTCAGACTAATTTTCAGTCTTATTCAATGAAATTCATACTAAAAGAGGAAATAAAAAATATACACTTCATATAAATATTTTAAACCTAAGAAGCCTATAAGCTGTTAAAACAAACTGGTTTCCAAAAACGGCCAGTATTGATTAAATACATCAAATAATATCTAATCGAATTTTTGTTTAATTAACAAACAGATGTATTGTTTTGGTAAAAAAATTCTTTGCCTTCATGCAATATATTTCAACTTCCATTAACTTATTATGTATAGTGAAATTTTAAAGACACTGCTTTACATTGTAATTCAATCTACATGGGGGGATCCGTTTTTTAAAGCAGAAATTAGTAATTGTTTAAAAAATATATTATTTATTTTTAATTACTTTTTGCCACGTAATCATTTTTAACTTTAGTAGATTTATCCGTTTGAGTTTTATTAATCTCTTTTTACAAGTATTAATACATCAGCATTCAGATAATTTTTTTACAATTTTTTTAATAATTTTAATAAGAAAATAAGAAAACATTCACCAGGAACACATAAATGTTTTAATATAAATTAGGAAAAAAGGCATTTTCTTTTTGAAAAAAATTCGTAAAAGCTTATAAATATTAATTGAAAATTCATTTCAAAATATTTATTAATTTCTCTTTTCTCGTATAAAAAATAAGCATGAATGTTATAATTTTTAAATAATAAAATTAATTTCTAATAACCTTAAAAAAAAACGATAAATGTATTCTACATTTTCAAGTATGTCATCCTAGATTCAAAAAAAAATCTCCCAGCATTCCGCTCTCACAATGAAAGTGGTATTCAACATCCAGAAACAATTAATTAAAAAACTTTTTATTTCGCATCAAAATAAAAAAGAAAAAGAAAACCGTAGTTGAAAAGGTGAATTTTCCTGTGGAGAGCCAGCCGAGCGTGAAATGTCATTCTTCTGTTTTTCCCTCAGCGATACCAAACGATAAAGAACGCACCAAAAGAAGAAACAAGAAAAAAAAAGGTCGTGCAACAAGAACTTGGAACAGGGAAGTGCGACGATATAATCGTAGCATAACAACACAAATAACAATAAAAAAAACCTAAACTACAAAAACGAAAGGCCGATCCCAAGCTGGTCTCGAGAACTAACTCTAAAATTGAGGACAGCGAAATTTTTTAAATTTTATTTTTTTGGTCCAGTCTTGTTCTGTTTTTAACGCTTTCGAATGCTTAACCTGGAAGAGATCTATTGGTTTGTGATGGCGCCTATTGAGGACGATTCGAAACTGACATCTTTGGTGTTCTATTGATAAAGAACTTTATATTTTTTTGTTGTAATTATATTTCTATTTGATATTATCGTTTGGTGTTTTTCTAAAAATTCTTTTTCAGTTATAACTGTCGCACTTTTGTAATATATTTTTATTTTGTATTTTTATTTATTTTAATTCCTTAATCGACTTAATAATTTTAATATTGATCAAGAAAAATTTTCTGTTGCATTTATTGTTTAAAAAATATCACATTTCCTATTTATTTCATTTCATATTATCACGTGATGAAAATAATATTTTTCTGTTTTATTTTTGGTAGACATTAACTTATTTTTTTTTTAATCAGAACTTCTGAAAATGTGATGTCAGCATTTTATTAAAAGCTGATTTTTTTCCCTCGAGAAGATAAAATTTTATTTTTTATTTTATGCGAAATAAAATTATTGAAAAATACGGTTAAATTGAATGTTTAAAAATTCATTTAAAATAGAATTTTAATTTATAGGTCAAAACATCAGTATCATTGTAAAGCTAATTTTGTTAGCTTTAACTTGATGCAAAAAGCAATTTTGTGCTGTAATATTTTCGGAAATTATAACGAAAAAACCAAAATTTCACTTATTTTTTAATTAATTCAAATTTTAATTAAAAATTCAAAAAAGGGTCTCCAAGTTGCACATTCTAGGCCCCCAAGGTATACACGTGCCAAATTTGGTAGCTGTACGTCGAACGGTCTGACATGTACAGCGCCAACAGACACACACACATTGAGCTTTATTATAAGTAAAGATGTATTGCAAAATAAATAGTAAGTTTCATTGAATATCAACTGCCAAATTTACATTAGCTAGAGAGTATTCAACTTTTAAGTTTCCTGATAAGAACAAATACATAAAGAATGCCAGCGTCCTGACACAGAGGCAGCGCGTCTGCCTTGTGATCTGGGTGTCCCTGGTTCGAATCCCGGTTAGGGCATGGTTGTTCTTCTGTATTCTATCTGTGAGGCATGTGAATGTGCCCACCCCCGTAAAAAGGGACCATGCAAGCGAATGTGATGAGTGTGTAGCTAAAGTCGTACTCTTGACCCTAGTTGGCGCTGCTTCAAAAAAGAGACGCTTATTTCGGCTTAATGTATCATTGGGTTTGTGCATGGCAAGTGTCATTAGAAACAACAGCAACAATATAAAGAATTGAATTAATATAAATAGGCATTTTGTAGTAATCTCCAGTTATAATAGATTGTCATTGCGGGACTATTGTTCCTTATCCCTCTTATAGTTTGGGGTTAGTATAGATTCCGTACTAATAATCCCCTCTCACCTTTCTATACACGAGCTGATACAACAATTGTGCCAAAGAGTCATATGAGAGTCAATTCCCTCAAGCGTAGCTAATCTGTGGAATCTAATCCTCTTGCAGATGATCTTATTATTTTTTTGTTCTATTGGTTTATCCTATATTAATATCGGGATTGATATCTAATGAATAAATATCACATAAATATTTTATTATTCCGCTTTTAGACTCCAGTATTTTAATGTGCATAAATTGCATCCAGAGTCTGGTGTTATTTTTCCTCTCCTCATCGCGTTTAGTTTTAAAAGTTAAAATGACTGCACTAAAACTTTGTCCGCATAGCACCTCCTAATAATTGCACCAGGAAAATATTCACCCCTTGACCACCGGTCGCTGGATTCATATCAGTGGTGAATTTACGATTGGGCACATTTGGGTCGTTGGCTTGAAAAGTGCCGCAGTTATATTGATTAAAAAGATATTATAATTCTGACTGACAAATAAACAAATCTATAAAAAATACGAATTATATATATTATAATATGACAGCTTTATTATGATTTTAACAAATATTATCTGAGTCCCATTTGATCATTATGTTCACTTAAGTTATTACAGTATTTATAAACTTGGAGAATTTGTGTCGGTGTGGTGCATAAGTTTGAAGAAGAAGTGCCAATTCAGGTGTCGTCCTCGCCATCTGACCACGGCTCAAAATTACGAGGTCCATTCCAAAATAGTGCTGGTGTTGCTTTAAAAAAATGGAACGGATAACTAAATCAAATCAATCGAGCATCTGCTTAAATAGTGTTAAGTATAAACATGGATATCACGTATCATGAGGCATACTAAATAAATAAAAGCTTGCACCTTTCCACAAAAATTACAAAGTAAAAGAATTTACCCAAAATAAATAAAATGAGGTTAAATTAAAAATGTGAAAAATTATCAAAAATTAAATTAAAAATGTTAAATAAGATTGACCTTCAAGACTATTAAAATTGCGATTTCATGATTAATTATGCCTAGGACTGTAAAATGCCTTTATCCATCACTGACCTAACTAAAATCATGAAATGCCTTAATTTGCCATTGGCCCTGCCTTGGACTGTAAAACGAATTAATCGACCACTGGCCCTGCATAGGATTAGAAATGCTTTCTCAACCACGACCCTGTGTAGGACCGTAACCCCTCCCCCTCCCTCTCCTTGCCTATGACCGTAAAAGAGCTTTAATCGGCTATTGGCTTTGCTTAGAAGCGCATAACGCCTTTCATATTAATGACTCTGCCTAGAACTGTAAAATACTTTAATACGCCACTGGCCCCAATCTAAGACTGTGAAATGTCTTAATTTGCCATTGCCTCTGTCTTGGATCAAAAAATGAATTAATTGGTCACTGGTCTTGCATAGGATCGAAAATTTGATAATTTGCCTTGGACCTTAAAACGAATTAATTGGCCACTGGCCTTACATAGAACCTAAAAGGCCTTGTCAACCGCGGCCCTGTCTAGGACAATAAAAATCCCCCACTGACCTTGCCTATGACTATGAAGTGCTTTAACCCGTCATTGTCCCTGCTTAGGACTGAAAAATGCCTTAATTCGCCACTGGCCCTTAGTTAAGACTGTGAAATGCCTTAATTTGCCATTGCCTCTGTCTTGGATCATAAAATGAATTAATCGCCATTGGCCCTGCATAGTATTAGAAATGCCTTCTCAACCACGACCGTGTCTAGGACCGTAAAAGCCCTCCACTAACCATGCCTATGACCGTAAAATGCTTTAATACGTCATTGGCTCTGCTTAGGAGCGCAAAGCGCCTTTCATATTAATGACTCTGTCTAGGAATGTAAAATACTTCAATTCGCCATTGACCCTACCTAAGACCGTCAAGTGCCTTAATTTGCCATTGGCACTGCCTTCGATCGTAAAACAAATTAATCGGCCATTGGCCCTGCATAGGACCCTAAAAAAAACCATGGCCCTGTCTAGGACCGTAAAAACCCACCACTGGGTTAGCCTATGAATGTAAAATGCTTTAATCCGCCATTGAACCTGCTTAGGACTGCAAAACGCCTTAATACATCAATGATTCTGCCTTGGTCTGTAAAATACCTTAATCCACCATTGGCCCGACATACGACCGTGAAATGCCTTAATTTACCATTGGCACTGCTTTAAACTGTAAAATGAGTTAATCAATCATTGGTCCTGAATGTCTTGTCAACCATGTCTTGTCTAGGACTGTAAAAGTCCATCAATGGGTTAGCCTATGAATGTAAAATTCTTTAATCCGCCATTGATCCTGTTTAGGACCGCAAGCCGACATAATGCATCAGTGACTCTGCCTAAGACGATAAAACGCTTTAATTCGCTATTGTTTCTTCTTCGGACCGCAAAATGACGGTGCCTGCCCTGGTGCTGTCCAATTGAATCAACTAGATGCAGTCAGTTACCTCCTCCTCTTTCTCTTATTACATGAGGAATCACTTTCCACCACCCTGGCGTCTAGGTTTCTCAAGCGGACCACCAAGTTCTTTGAGAACAAACACAAACAGAAACTGCCCGCGGTCGCAAATAATCGTCTGGATCCGCTATCTTTTTCTCCGAGCTATATACGAAGTCACCGGGAGTGGGAGCAGCGAAGCATAACTTATGTGTTGCACGGGTTCTCGCTCTCAATATGCTCGCCAGAAAAAGGGGGACAGCGACAAAAGGTGGAAGTCTGATCGGCATTCCTCGGACTCAGGGAACCTTGGTGACCGTCTGCTCACCCAAAGACAAAATCACTCGATTTTTTTTTGTCTTGGAAGAAAGGAGAAAGAGTGGCATAAGTTCAAAGCTTGGAATTTCTATTGCATTTATCGCGGAAAATAAAATAATGGGAGTAGTAGAACTTTTAATATTTTCTAAGTAGGCTGTGAGAAAATAAGATTATTCCCTGATGAAGGTGTTATCCTCTCACATCTTATTTTACTTGCGAACTAATGGCAATCCTGGTGGCCCTTCGGACGAATATTTCTTTGAGTGATGCCGACAAAGCTAGTGGGCTCGTCGTTTTTTGCGACTCCAGGGTGGCCCTAGAATCGGTGAGAAATGGAGACTCCAGGCTCGCACAGGATATTCATCACTACTTACAGGAAAATTTACACATTGCAAAGAATTGTACTTTCCAGTGGATGACTGCACATGTCAGCATTGAGGGGAATGAGGAGGCGAGAGACCTGAACTCGGACATTACCAGCACCGTAACTTTGGCAGATGCTAATGCACTTGCGAGACACAAACTGAGGGGAAAACACATCAAACAGGAACATTAATTATGTGTCATTAATGCAGACAGGATTATTACCAAAACTATCTCAAGACTTAGAACCCAACACTTCTGTGGAATGGCCATTAATAAATACGGCACCAGAACCTGCAAATTATGTAGGAACTGCCCAGTAGAGGACCTTACCCCAAAACACAACTTTTTTTGCCCGGCCACCATAAGAATCTTACAGGCCATTGATGAATTTCCCTTTCGAGGAGACCTTTACAATGACAAGATTGTGAACATTGCCAAGGCCGTGATTCTAGCACATGGAGTAATTTGACTTGGCTTCAAATGGACAAGACACCAATGAATCAACCAAGGTGTTATCATCCCTAAACTCTATTATAAAAATCTCGAACTATGTATGAATTCGTTAACTCCAGCAAGGCTCATACAGGGTCCGACTTAGCCAGATTGGTGCCCGGAGTAAAACTTCTTTGGGGCCTTCCTCTGCTTCACTACTTTAGTAATGAAGAACGTCAATTAAAAAAGGAAACTTAAAATAAATTTTTGATCCGATTTGGGGGTCCCATCTGATGTTGGGGCACCGGGCCATTGACCTTTATACCCCTCCCTTAGTCAGGCTCTGGGCTCATATGAGCGTTTTATGCTTAGGGATTAAGTAAAGCAAACAAAGGAACAAATATTTTGAATACAGTTTTTTTCCCTCCAAAATAAGAAATCGAAAATGCAATGCAGAATTAGAATTTTAGCAATGTTAGATCTACCCGAATCCGCAAACCACATTTTCAGAAAAAAGTCCGTCTGTCTGTGACAAAGATAACCTAAAAACACTTTGAGTTTGATTGTAAAGATTTGGTATACTATCTTTGTCACAATTCCGAAGATTTCTATTACATTTTGAGCAATATCTGTCTGTACAGCGGTTCGAATATAAGATTACTCGATAATTACAAAATGAAAAGTTCTGTATGGATAAAATTCGGGACACAGATTTAGCGTTTATACTATAGACATCTATCAAATTTTGAGCGAAATTTAACAACAAGTTGGCTGTCTGTCTGCCTCAAAACATGTAAACACGATAATTCAAAAATGCAGAGACTAAAATTTATAAAATACGAGATTTTGTGACTACAAGTGCAGTTTTATTGCTCAATTTTTGTTTCAATCGGTTAAGAAAAACCTGCGAAATTCAAATTCGATTTTCTAATACTATTTACAATATGACTTAAATCAGAAAACATCTCGCCAAGGACGAGAGCAAGGTTCATTTATTATCCTTAATGTAAGATACTGATCAGCCGTCTGATAATCCCTTAGGGAATTTTTAAAGGGAAGTTCGTTAGCGGCTCAAAACTAGCTGTGCAGTAGTTGAGAATTCTATTAGACCTTTTGAGAGTTGTGTGCGTTTTTTTTCAAGTCGCGTGTTCTATGTATTACGAATAATAGTAAACTCTCACATAAGAGCGATAAGTCTTATTGTCTGTGAAAACGCGTATTAAATATTCGCAACACAAGCTACAAAATTCACAACGAATTAATTCCTTAATCAGCTAATTTCAAGCAAGAGAAAAGCCGGTCTCTCAAGCTCAACTAACCACGTAGCTTGTTCTCTGAACTCAAATGATTTTCCGTCTTTAAGGCGAGTCTTATATAGTGTCCTTCTGATGTGGGTGTGGCAATCTTAGAAAGGGCTCGTTCAATCCAGAAGAGTCTGGAAATTTCTCCATTATTCTCTAATAACAAATTTTTATTTCTTAGCTTCTACTACACATTTTAGCGTGTAGTAAAAACCGTTAGCGACCTCATTATATAGCCAACGCAGCTGTATCGCCAAATTGGTCGCCAAATATGGCGATCTTCTGTTGTAAATTCCCTTAGAATGGTCTTTTCTCGCTGATACACGATTCCTTGCAGTTTTATAGAATTAAACTATTTACAAATACTTACAATATTTACAACAATTCAGAAATATTTACAATATTTACATCTAATTTACACAAAATTCATTAAAAATGTTTAAATATATGCTAAAAATTTTTAATAAATTATTTTAGGCCATAAGGATTGCCTATTCACTGTACCCAGTATAAAAACTATACTATAATGCAGAGAATTCTGTAAAAATGAGTAATTCATGCCCAAAGTTAATATCTGTTAACTATTAAATGCTAATGCAATGTAAGTCGTTCTTTGGCATGACAAGTTTGTTAGAAAGTCAGCGAGAAAGTTTTGGGGAGACAACTCTCTCTAGTTCATTTTTCTAAATGAGTGTGTTTTTAAACTATTACATCATGGGAATGCACAGATTTGCAGACGGACAACCTAACAGAGAATTTGGTTCAAAATTTGAATCAGGCATATTTTTAGATGCAAAAAAAAAAAAAAAAAAAATTGTACACCAAATCTTATCCATTTAGCATTTAAAATTTTATAATTATAGCTCTCACATGTATATCCAGGCAGACCGAAAAACAAATTTACGACGCGCGGATTTCGTTCAAAAATTGATAGAAACATACTCATTTGATGTAAAAAATCTATATGAAATTTCATTCGTCATGTTTAAATAATTTTTGAGTTAATTATCAGCGATGATTATTTTTGAATGCAATTTAGGTAACTAGAATTAAAAGTTTTGTGTTATTTAAATCAAAAAATAACTTACTTAAAACAAAAATGCATTGTAACTTGAATCGCTCCTGAAATATTTCTGGAAACATTAATCATTACTCATTTGACCTACCATCGCTGCCCAAAGATTTTCACAATTATTCTTTAAAAAAAAAAGGGTTATGATGATTTGAAGCATCAAAGAACCTAAAATAAAAACTGTACATCAACTGAATTTCCTTCAAATTCCAAAATAATCCTTTTTTTTTTAAAAAAAATTTCACTTTCTAAAGATGGCAACTTTCCAAAGTCATTTGCGGTATCAGCTTTTAAGGATGGTTCGCGCCAAAGGAATTATTCTTCACATCATTGTTACATTTTTTTTTCTCGATTGCATTGGCAAACCATATTAAATTACATTCCAAAATGGGAGTACGGGGGTCGGAGGGTGGAAAAAGTGTTCATCAAGCTGTGTGAAATATGACGTAACATTACCTTAAGAAAATTGTGCAGAATGGTGGGGGAAAAAAGATAATGGCTAGAACAACTTTATTTTTAAAAAAAAAAAATGTTCTACGATTCCTGCCATATTTGTAATGGTTTATCATCTCATTTTTCCAAGAATCAAAAAAAGAGAAAGATGATAGTTCTAAAATATTGCCTTGCGGTATTAAAAAGACCATAGAAGTAATAAAGCAGTAAATATATTTTAGTAATTCTAATATACTTATTCACAAGATACGGAATAGACATAGTAGTAAAGCCCCGTTTATGCGCATTTCAAAAGACAGACCTCAAAAAGGCGTATAAACAAAAACACCCATAATCGAAGATTTTATAGACATTTTTACATAGTACAAATTTAATGTTGTATCTCATATTTATCTGGAAGTGGGAATTTTTGATTTTTAAAAAATCTCGTTAATGTATATTTCTGAAAAGTATTGAAAACAATAAAGAATTTTTTAATATTAAACATTTATCACGAAGGTGAGAAAAATCATACATTTATTGCATATCTTTGCAACAAATTGTATATTTTTTTAATTTTATGCTGGTTACTTAGGTTATCAGCTGGTTCGTCAGGAATATTGGTCATATTTCATATCAGATAAATCACGTGACTATAATTTATATATTGTCACGAACCTGTAATTTTGCTTCCAAGCACGAGTTGTGTTATCGTAAGAAAGACCGTTTTACGACCAGTC
This sequence comes from Argiope argentata, assembly GCA_026289955.1. Taxonomy (NCBI): domain Eukaryota; kingdom Metazoa; phylum Arthropoda; class Arachnida; order Araneae; family Araneidae; genus Argiope; species Argiope argentata. Next base: position 1,771,519 of record JAOUZG010011055.1, on the reverse strand, counting down.
CTGCTACGTACTGAACGGGTGATCTCTGAGTTAGGCAACAAACTTGGCATCTTTGACGACAAAAGGGATATTGCTGGACATTTTGAGTATTTTTACGAACTATCCAATATAAATGAAAAGCGTCTAGATTGATCTAGAAGGTTCTTGGTCCGCCTCCTGGGAGCTTTAAAAGGATGGCAATCTCAAGCTTCAAGAATGAATTGAATTGGACCAGAAGGTGGAGTTGGAGCCGAAGGCAAGTGACGAATCGTCGCCCTGATAGCACAGCAACAGCGGAATAGTCCGACAAAGAACCAGCATGCTGTGGAACTTAAGAGAGTGCTAAGCTGAATTGCTGTAGGCCGTCCTATTCTGTACGGTAGAAACAGCGACGTGTCATTTATGGAGTATCCAGTCGTGTGGTAGTGAATGGGCAGCTAGAACGAGAAGCCAGTGAGAACTTCAACCGTTTGGAGAAACAGTAAAGCGAAGATCCGAGGAACCCCTCTCTTGCTGGATTATGGCTGGCCATTTTGTGTGATGGGGTTCAATTAGTGGGCTACTTTCTGCTACTGTGTTCTATTCTGTGTTCGTCTCGGTTGTACATATTTGTCGTCTTTGTGTTAGTGTCTTCGTGCAAATAAACGTTGTTTTTGCTTCCTACTAAAGCCTTCTGATTGTGCATCCGTACCATACACCCACTAAGAGGGAACTTGCCGGTGATTATCCATAACATTATTCATGTTTCCTCCAAATTACTTGACATTAAAGTTTGTAATTTTAATTGTTTTTCTTAAACTCTTTTTATTGTGAAAGCATTCTAATATAGATAAGCCCCAAGAATTATTGCATTATTCGAAACGTACGTGACTGGTTCAACTACGTAAGTGCTGTAAGTGTGATTTTTTTATTACTTTCTGGTATACTTAGTATAGTATAGGTATGGTAATCTTGAAAAAAATTCGAATTCCAGATGTTGACGAACCTCCACGTTTTAATCCACCCTGAGTTCGGGAGGGAAAAAATGTTCAGAAAATGTTCATCGGTATGTTCTGTCCAACAAAAATAACTCAAAAAGGATTTGGGCTTGACGCTTGAAACTTGGTATACGGTTTTTACACCAAATTTACAGTTTCATGCCAACTTTTGAAAAAATTCTATTCAAAGGAAGTGTGTTTGTCCGAGTGCTCAAAAATAAGTTAAGTCGATAATTACGAAACGAAGATATGTATTTAGCTTCTATAATGTAGATATCTGTCAAATTTCGGACGAGATCTATATACGGATCGACTGTATTTCTGTCTGCTTCTTTCAGAAACAAGTAAATGTGATAACTCAAAAGGGCAATAACAAAGATATATCAAATTTGGTACAGAATTTTGTGATTAAAAGTGCAGTTTTCTGTCAAATTCTTATTTTAATCGGTTGAGAAAAACGTTTCTAATATACAAATTGGATTATGCCAAAATTAATCGCCAAAGTTGACATGATAATTTCAGTAAAAGTGTTTAATTCTCTACACAAGTAAATGTTTAACTACTGCACCAATCAAGGCGCATCATCAAGGCAACTACGACGTTTATTTAAAACGAAGACATTAACTCGAAGACGACGAATAACACTACAAATATGTACAGCCGAGACGAACCCACAGCAGCACACTACAATAGACCGTATCCCACTAGTAGAAATCGATCACAGAACAGAAAGCGAAGACAGAATCCAACAGGAGAATAGTTCCACGGAGTTTCACTCTACGGTCTCTCCAAAGGGGTGAAGTTCTCATTGTCTCCTCACTTTAACTGCCGATTCTGAACCACACGACTGTCTACTCCAAACACGACATGACGCTGCTTCCACAGGACTCGGTACACAGGAGTTCAGCACTCGCATGAGCTCAACACAACGCTGCCACTCAGCCATTCTTCATTACTTGTCCACTACTCCAGCTCCGCTTCAATTCACCCAGCGGCTTGAGACTGTCGTCTGGGAGGCGGGCCAAGAACCTTTTGTCCAAATCAAAGTTCATCTCACTTTCTATTGGGCGGATCGTTAAGATTCTCGAAGTTTTCATTAATATCCATTTTGTCAAGTTACCAAATTCGTCGCCAAATGGTTGCCAAACTTTGAGATCATTGACACCGTTCAGTACGTAACAGGGCTAATCGTAAAATGGTATTTCTTAATATGCCACTATTCGTGCTGGGAAGCAAAGTTACAGGTTTGTAACAATATGAAGTTTCAAAACCTCAAATGTTTTGGCTTTCTTTTATAGCATTATTTATTTTCATATACTACGTATCTAGTTAAATAAGCCGGCTCTCTGGCTCAGAGGTAGTGCATCTTCCTTGTCTTCTGGGAGTCCCGCTTCGGGCATGGTTGTTCGTCTGTGTTCTATCTGTGGGATGTGTGACTGTGCCCCTCCCCCTGTAAAAAGCGGCTGTGCAAGCGAATGTGATGAGTGTGCAGCGAAAGTCGTACTCTTGGCCCTCCTTGGCGCTACTTCGAAAACAAGAGACGCTCACTAGGCTTAAATCTACTGATCCTCATTAGGCTTGTCCAATGGCAAGTGCCATGAGTAACAACAACAATAGTTAAATAAAAAAAGTAAAGGTAAAAATGAAAAAAGTACGACATAGAATGGTCTAATTGTATCTCGAAAGAAAATGCATATACCCATAAGCGTGAACAAATTCATATGCACACAAATCCCTCCCCCCTATCTCACAATAGTCATTGCCTAACAACAACTTGTTTAGAGACACATCCGCTTAACACTGGACTAAAGTTGAAAGCACATTTAAAATTTAGTAAGTATTACATACTTTACAGGTGTTGGATGTTTCTAAAGCAGTCTAAAACGTCACACAAACCCATATCGTGGTGGTCGCCATGGAAACGTGCATTATTTGGAAGTGGAAAGCGAGCGGAAATATTATTTTCACGTTCGTTTCTAAGTGTGTCAATGCCAAACGAATTTCTTTCGGAAACGACCCACGCCGAAGTCCATTAAATAATAAATACACCATTTTTGCTATCGTGCTCAGTGCTCTCTTTCGCAACGATGATTCATCGAAAGTTGTTTGACTTTTCATCTGGAAGCTTAGAATTCTCTTTGTAACGTACTCATTTTATTTTCTAGCTTATGAAATATACAAAGAGAAAATTTTTATAATCAACAAAAAAAAAAAATGAAATCTGCTATGCATATTTCAATGTATCATGTCAGAACATAATTTCTTGAGTGGCCAATCACCACGTGCTCCTGTAAGTTAATGTAGATATTTATTCATTTTACTTGTTTCATTGAATGAGTCACTTTAGTAATGCTAACGATCCAAAAAACTTTGTCTCGCATTTATTGTTTAAAAAATATCCCATTTCCTATTTATTTCATTTCATATAATCGCGTGCTCAAAATGTCATTTTTCTGGGTTTTATTTGCTGAAATCCTTAAAATATTATTTTAAAGCAGAGCTTTTGTAAATGCAATGGCAACACGTTATTAAAAGCTGATTATATTTTTTTTGAGACGCTCGTGCAGATTATAAAATTTTTATTTTTCGCCTACGTATTAAGATTTTTAATTCTTGCCTACGGAGTTTTGTTGACGCCAAAAACCTCATCCCATAAACAACATCATGGACTGTCATGATAAAAAAAAATGGCGAATATCCTTATTTCAGACATTCCTGAGTTCAAAAACCATAAATTTACTTTGTGGTACTCGAAGAATATCAAAAAATATTACGATTGACAAAAAAACTGAAATTCAACTGAATTTTGACAAATCTACATGTTTCAAACCTGCTTGTACCTCAAAAACACATATTTAGGCACTGCATCAGTCTGTATATGAACTCTTCAAATCAAAAACTTGTTGATCTTGATAGCTGAAATTCGGTATTTGGAGTTCGGAACCAATTTGTGGACTTTTGACAAATTATCAATGACATTCAATTAGTGGAATTTTGTTTGCTGAACACGGTTACAGCAGTTATTGTTTTTAATGGTACTTTTCATAGATAAAGCGAATTTAAGTCGAGAGAACATTTCTTGTTAATCAGCACCCCATCTAGGGCCAAGAGTACATCTTAACTACTCACACGTCACAACCCTTTTTATGGTGTCGATTTCATTCACTCATCCACTTATAACAGTTAAGACTTAAAACAGAAAACAATCACTTAATAACCACTACCTTCAGTGATATTACCCTCACAGGGAGGACTTTGTGACCACGACAGATTTATACGTGCACCAGTCACCACACCCACGGGCAGTCTTCGGCCGGCTGGGTTCGAACTCACACCCTATAGGATGTGAATTCAACGCCCTAGCAACCAGGCTATCTCGGCCTTACATGATTAATGCAATCCTGTTCAGCATTTTAAATATAGATTCTTATCAAATTTTGAATTATATCAAGCAGTGGATTGACCATCTATGCGTCTGTACATTCGCAACCTCGCAAACACTATAATTCATAAACACAGTAGCTTAAATCAATGAAATTCATTAAGTAATCTTGCGATTACAGTTATAACTCTATTTTTTTTTAATTGGCTGTGAAAAGTGGAGTCGAAAATGTACATGTGTATGACAGATTAAAATGTTAGTTAAAATGTTAGTCCGTGCCTAAATTCTATACTTTATAACTATTGTTCCCCAGTGCCAAGGTATTGGTGACCATATCCAATATTCACAATTTTATATAGAATAAGGATGATTATACCATTATTAAAAAGTATGCGAGAAAGTTTAGGAAGACCATTCTTGCTAGCTAGAATTTTGCTTCTCCGTTTATAAACATGGTGATAAGCGTTGAGCTAGATGGACGGAATTTAGTAAATAGTCTTAACGTATTAGTATATTTCTAACAGAAGGTGGATGAGTTTCGACAGAAAGAAGTCAGTACATCTTCTATACAAATATAAATACATTAGGGGAGACCGGGGCAGGTTGACGCCAATATTGTTTTCAAATTTTTCTAATTGGAAACCTACTTAAAAGCTCTTTCATTTATATGATTAAAATTTGTCACGTATGCTTTTAGTCAAAACTGAAGATGTGTATTCAAAAACCAGTGGAATTGGCCTCTCCGAAGCTTTCAGGCATATCCTCCCCCCCCCTTCCAATCTCGGCAAAAAATGTAAACTTTGGATAAAGCCGTATTCAGGATTTTATTTATATTCAGGAATTTTTTTTCTAGAATTTTTCACATGATAATTATTTGTTTCATAGTTTAAAAAAGGAAATCGGTATTTGTATATTATTAATCGCATACCGTTGGTGCACAGTAATTACGAAAAAAACCTGTTGGCATGCAGTTAATACACAAGAATCAGAAAACCAAATATGTATTTTGGAAACCTTTTTTCCAAGCTATTGAAACAAAAATTTGGTACAAAACTATAATTATAACAACAAAATCATTCGTACGGTTTTATTCATTTAAATTATCGCGTTTTTTATCTTGTCAGAACATGATGTTGTTTTTGGGATGACGTTTTTGGCGTCAACAAAAGCAAAAAATCTGTAAGCTAAAAAAATCATTTTCTGCACGAGCACCTCAAAAAATCAACTTTTAATAACGTGATGCAATTCCATTTACAAAAGCTATGAATAAAAAAAATAAGTGAATGACTACAACAAATGAAACCTAGAAAAATGTCATTTTGAGCCCGTGATTATATGAAATGAAATAAATAGGAAATAAGATATTTTTTAAACAATTAATGCGAGACGAAGTCGTCTTTGGATCGTTTGTAGTACTAAAGTGACTCATTCAATGAAACAATTAAAACGAATAAAAATATAATTTAACTCGCACGAACACGTGTTGCTTGATACATTGTAATATGCATAGCAGATTTCATTTTAATCTTAATACTTTTTTTAGTTGCTGCATTTAGATGCATGTGGAAATAGTGACTGAGAGACGGTTAACCCTTTCAGAATTGTGGTTCAATATTAATCAAGAATCTACTTTTTAAGATGTTAAATCTATGAAACTAATTTTATAACCCTGCGGTTTTTTTATAGACTTTCGGTAAATTTGTATTCGGTCAATCAGCCAGACGGACTTTCTCTTAATGAATTTCGAGCAACATCTGATAGAAGTCCATAAATGAATTTGGTGTAAGCATCAATTGCCCAATTTCATCCGCTTAGCTCTGAACGCTTTTGAATGATAGTACTCACAGATAAACGAAGTTCTGAAAATGTTTTTCAAATTCAATGAAAGAAAGCTTTTTCATAATAGAAACAAAGAGATTTTGGGCCGGTATAGCATGGTTAGTAGGGCGCTGGATTCGCATCCATTGGGCTGCGAGTTCGAATCGGCTACCTAGAGACTCTCCGTGTGTGTGTGTGTGTGTGTGTGGTGGTTAGCGCTTGTTAAATCGGTGGTGGTCACAAAGTCATCCGTGTCTAGAGCAATACCGCTAGGGGAATTGATTCAGAGGTGATAGCTGTCTTTTCAGATCTCAATTACGATCTGTGGATGAATGAATGAATTTGCTTGAAGGAATTCCGCACCGAGAAAAGGGTTTTGTGACATGTGTGCGTAGCTAAGTCGTACTCTTGGCCTTAGTTGGCATTGTTGAAAATAAAGAGACGCTCATTCAGCTTAAATCGCTGCCAGCACATCCAGCGGGTTAGTAAAGTGCCTTAAGTAACAACATAGAGATTCTTCATAATCTATAGTTCGAATTTTTCCGGCGATTCCAATTCTTTTTCTTTGGGTAATTTCTAAACTAAAAGATAAAACTATTACAAATTAAAAAAATATGATGTAAATTAATTAAAATGGCTTTCTTTAACCTGGCAATATTGCTGTAAGATATATTATGGGCTTCTAAAATTTATTTACTCGTAGATACATTCTAATTTCCAATACCGACAATACTAAATAATAATAATAAAAAAAATAAACGTTTAAATGTCTCTGTGTCAAATACCGACAATGTCAGAAAAAAATCACAATGGAAGAAACTAAAAGTGTGCCAGAAGATTTTCAAATACCTAACATTGAAAACTGTGCCTAATCCCTTATCACCCCCAAAAACCTGGTTCCACAATTCCATTGTTAAATCAATTTCAAAGGATTAAATTTGACCCACTTTTTTTGAGGATCACATCCACTAGTTGCGCCGCTTTGAAGTTACCGCTCTGCTATGGGAAAGAATAAGACAGAAAAAAAATGGATGATGTAATACGAACACTTTTTTCTGACCACAGTTTTGTGGTTAAATCTTACGTTTCTACTACGCCATAGATCTTTTAAATTCAGTTTTTCGTTCGAAAAAAGATTCGAAGAGTTAAGTTTCTTTTTTTCCCCGCTATTCTCGGAATATTATTCGAAATGTTCGGTTCGAAAAAAGTTATTCGAAATGAACCCGTCCGACTGCAATTCCACGTAAAACAATTAAAAAGAGAAAAGTGACTGTGACGTACATAGCGAAGGTCACGATCTATGGGCGTTATGATCGCTGTGTCAATGGAAACATTGATTACCCAGAATCTGATCAGGGCAAATTATCAACTAAGGCAGCTGTCTAGGACTTCCAGGCTAAGAAAAGGCCACAAAAGGTTAATTAAAAAAAGAATATCATTTTCTCAGTTTTCCAAATCAATAAAATTTTTAAAAATATAAATTCTATGAATGATAAAATGTTTGAAGGATATACTCTATAACAAAAAAAAAAAAATGACTTACCAAAAAGAAGTTATCGAATTGAGACAAAAATTGGTGGATAGGAAGACAATGTACAGAATTGTAAATCATTAAAATCTCAGAACAATTGAATAATTTATTTCAGAGTTACAGTAACAAGTTCAATAAGGTGTTGACCCGCCCCTAGTCTGGATACGAGTTGCCACACGGCGTGGGATAGACCGATAAAGCTTCCTGGTGGTGTCCTGCGGTCATTTCTGCCAAATTCTTTCCAATTGTCGAACGAGGTAATCAACATTCCGTGGCAGATGCAATCGCCTTCACACCATATCCCAGACATGCTCGATGGGAGAAAGATCTGGCTATCTGGCTGTCCAAGGAAGGGTTTGACAAGCTTGAAGACAGTTCATAGCAACACGCGCTGTATGTGGTTTGACATTGCCCTGCTGAAAACCCAGCCGAGGGTACTGCAAAAGGAACGATAGCAAAACAGGTCTTGAGATTTCGCCGACGTACCGCTGTGCAGTAACTGTACCTCTAATGACAACCAAAGGGGTCCGGCTATCAAAGAAAATGGTACCCCAGACCATAATACCTTGTTGAGGGCCAGTGTGGCGTGCAATAGTGAAAGCAGATCCCACCTCTGCCCTGGGTGTCTCCAAATACGTCTTCGATTATCGTCAGGACTCAGTTGGAAGCGGGATTAGTCGCTAAAGAGTATACAGCCCCATTCGGCATCATTCCGACCTGATCGAGCCATGCACCACTGTAATCTGGCTTGGCAGTGTGCAGGTATGAGTGGCAGGTGGCGTAACGGTCGGCGACAGCGTAGATTTCGTTGTCTCAACCGTCTGTGAATGGTCATGGTGACCCTGAACTCTGCCATTTTTCCACCAATCTTTGCCAGCATCTTCAAATCACCGTATCGCTTCGACTCAAATGACGAGCGATTCTCCGATTTGTCCAACCGGCCTCTTTCAATTCAATGATAAGACTTCTGTCAAACTCTGACAGTTGCTCGTAATGAGCACGAACCCCGCATCGAGGCATTTTTTAAGTTGTTGAAAGGTAATCCGAATCGCAATCAAACCGAAAGTTTTAACTACCATTGAAGAACTGCTTCTTATATACACCTGCTAGATGCGCAGGAGATCAAAGTATTCATTCATTGGATACCAAAATTTAATCATTTGCATATCTGGTCAAAACACTCATGCATACGAAATTTCAAAGCAATCGGATGATAGCTTTTTGTTGCGCCGATTTATTTTACTTTTATTATTATTATTATTATTATTATTATTATTATTATTATTATTATTATTATTATTATTATTATTATTATTATTATTATTATTATTATTATTATT
>JAOUZG010011055.1:1751568-1762482 GCA_026289955.1 Argiope argentata | reverse complement strand
TTATTATTATTATTATTATTATTATTATTATTATTATTATTATTATTTGTTATAGAGTATATTAACACTTTGTCGACACCCTGGCTCAGAGACAGCACGCCTTCCCCGTGATTTAAGAGTTTTGAGTTCGAGTCCCGGTTGGACATGTTGTTCTCCTTCTGTCCTCTATCTGTGAGGGGTGTGAATGTGTCCCCCTGTAAAAAGGAGCTGTGCAAGTGAAAGTGATGAGTGAGTATCTGAGTCATACTTTCCGCACTAGTTGTCGCTACTTCAAATAAGAGACTCTCATTCAGCTTAAATTCGCTGATGCATCAGCCAGCCTATTCATGCAAGATGTTCATGCCTGTGATTTCTGTATGCAATGTGTTGTATACTTCTGTAAGTTGTGTGATGCTTAGTGGTTCACGGATTTCTAAAAGTTTTCAATAAATTTTTTCAACACTTTATGAAATATAATCGGCTGAGTTCAATGTATGTTTTATTCTGTTCACTTTTTTTAACAATAATTATAAACAAGGGAAATATGCTTCAAAAATATTCTGTACAAGCGTCGTAATATACAGGTAAAAATAGCTACATTCCACAAAGGTAATATTTGATGTCCTCAAAACTTTCTTACATACTCTCTCATAGAAATGTTATTCCAAAGAATGTCTTGCATGATGTCGGTGTGTAATAGTTACGAAATATTAACCTCTGACATGAATCTAACATTTTTCTGAATTCCTGGCAGGACATCTGGGGAAGATGCGGGTGCTATGCAAATTATAATCCGAATTAGTAGAAGTACCTTTAGATGAATTTTAAAATACCTTTTAGAGGAATACCTTTTAAAGGAATTTAGGTGTTATTTTTATAACACTGTGATTGATACTGCTAATGCACAAATAGGAGATAGGTTTAAAAGAGTACCAAATATTATTTCTGATCTCAGATTAATCACTGATATAAAAACTTTAAGAAAACATAAATTAGAGTAAATACTCCAAAAACTTTGTAAACTTTTATAACTAAGATGTAAATGAAAGCCTAAGCCAGTAAATTTGTCCGCTCCGGGATTTGGTTTTGAATGAAAGAGATGTAAATAACACACAAGGCAAATTGCAATACATACTAAATAATAGATATAGTGAGTCCTTTCTAAATGTATTAACTGAGCTAAAACGTTTCCTTACTTACTATAACCAGTTACCAGTTACTATAACAATTACTGAGCACTCTTTCAGCAAATTAAAATTAACAAGGAACTATCTTTAAAATTTTTAAAATATAATTATTAGATAATTGATTCATTTAATTAAATTTTGATAATAGGCAAAGGGCGCCATCTAGTTGTGAGTTCGATTTCAAGTTCAACAGATTAAAAGTACTAAGATGTGCTAAAAATGCATGAATTGTCACATGATAACGTGAAATATGCGAAGCAGATTTCAATTCTATTATTTATTTATATTTGTTTAATTTCATTTATTATGGATTTGCTTTTATAATATTATTATTATTATTTACCTTTTTATTTGTACAATCAAGCTTCAATTCTTTTAATATAAGGTTTTCTGTTCTTAATGATTTAGGGGTTAGCGAATGCGCTAGGCCCGAACTCCGAATCTTATGGTTAGTAGCAGAGTAACAAATCCGTTGGGCCAAAAGTGCACTTCGGTCCGAGGGATGTTATCTGGCTTATATGTCTAGCAATCAACACAGAGTACCTCCCCAGTTAGTTTTGGCGAACGATATTTATGTGAAGTGGTGGTGTTAACAACTGCCAAAAGTGCACTTTGGTCCGAAGGATGTTATCTAGCTTATATGTGTAGCAATCACCACAATGATATAATTATTAATTCAAGAATTGTAATTCTAAAGCGAAATTTCTAGAAGGCTTCTAAGCCATTTAGCCAACATTTAGTGCATTTCCTTAATAATTAAACTTTTCTTTTTCTGACTTGTTCTAAAAAATCTCTTCAACTTACTCTATGAAAGCTTATGCGATTAAAAATGGCGCCGTTCTAAAATATTTCCCCTATTCTTCTTCTTCTTTTAATTAAAGAAAATCATTCGAAAAGACAGGATCCTTCTCCTTATCCAGAAGTTTTCCACTTTATTTACCTCGTTATTCTGCCGTGTTATCTTCCCCTTCAATGCACAAGCGTTTTTTTTACTGGAATAAAATTCCCTTTTTCTACTCATACTTATCTGCCGGCATGTGGCGCAAAATGGATGCCAAGTGCTGTTTTTATCAAATGTGAAGATGCTGTTTAAAACAGAAAAAAAAACATTCACTCGGCAGAACTGGAAGCAATCTTAAATTACCCCTAAATGCAGGATCATTCCTTACTGATTTATGAGACTTCGGCTTTTTTTGAGATGCTCCAACTAGGAAATAATTCAAGATAACAAGCACAAGCTCCTGTAGCACAAGAGGTGAAATAATTTTAGACCGAAGAAACTGAAATAATGCTTTTTGTTTGTATATTGTAGGCCAGTTTCGAGAAATTTCTTCGAACAATGTCATTGAAATTTATATTGGAGACTAAATGGCGAAAATTCATTATTGTTTGGTTTTTTTTTTTAATTTACCAGTTCTACTTACCTAATACATTTTATTTTTATAGATCGCGAAAATAAAAATAAAATAAGTTTCTTTCGTCGAAATAAACGAAAGAAAAAACTTAAAACTATATATTTTGTACAAGAATTATTGCTCAATATTTTTTAATGGATGGAAGGATTTTATTTATTATTGGTTCTTAAAAATGAGCTCAAGTTTCGAAAAATAAGCAGACGATAAAATTTAGAACTGATAGGTATTAGTTGTTTTCTTCTAGAAACTTTTTCAATTTATTTTCTTTCTTTTTTCAGCTGACATTAAATGAAAACACGAATTATGTTCGATTTGAAGCTTTGAGGGAAATATCCTGAACTCTTAATCTCTTCAAAGAAGAAGTGTTAGCGTTTCATAAGCTAGAATGATTTACTTAGAATTATCAAATTCGGCATATATATATTTTGGATGGTCAAAATATGGACCTCAGAGCAGGGTTGTTGTTTTTTTGAAATGTCACTTAAAATTTTAATTGATTAAAATATTTTTTAAAATTGACTTTTTTGCCTAATAATTTTCAAAAAAATACAATCAAAAATTCTTTTTTTTATTTTAATTTAAAAATGATCTCATTGATTGTTTCATTTGTTTTCACATTTTGTTTTCAAATACATGTTTTACAGAATATTCTTTATAATTATATTTTATTGCTGAATTTAAACTGAAATTTTTTTCGTTGTTGGCAATAATGCTTCACCTTGGCTTTATTCCATTGCCGATGGTCAAAATATGAAGGTCCTGCTTATTTTTCCATGTTGAATAGATTTCAGTTAGTTATGATTTTTATGTTATGATTTTATGTATGAAGTTATGATTTTTTAAAAAAATTGAAATTTTGCTGCACAATTAACTTTAAACAACAGAACTGAGGAATAGTGAAAAATTCTTTAAGTGTATTCATTTTTAAATGATTCTCCTCTTTCCTATGCCATAATTAGATGTATAAAGATATTAAGAAATTAGGGAAATGCATTATGAGGCTTCTAAAATAGTATGAATTACTTGTCTAATTGAAATTTGGAGCTTAAAAACATTTTACCGAAAAAGCCATTAAGATAAAACAACAAGTATATGATAGAATTTTTAGTGACTATTAATCGAACTATATCTGATTGTTTAAGGTAGCAAATATAAAAGAGCAATGATAATGATAGACATATTTTTCCTTTTAAAAAACTCCAGATACTAAAAATTAGGGAAATGTTGTAGATACAGAATCTAGGAAGGATACGCATTTGTAAATATAGTGATTTAAACCATATAACGCTCTATTCACAAAAGCACATATTTCTCTGATTATTTAAATCTAAATGCAGAAAACTTCGCCGATAATTATTAAAGTATATATAAATTAATATATAAAAATTTCTCTTTCTCATCTACTAAGTAAGTTTACAAGTTAAAAATGGAGGGTCCCTTCAAAACTTTCTCCAATATTCCTTAATAATAGTGTTATCCAAGGCACGTGTTGATATCCAAGGCCGATTGCATGCAAGATATAGGAATGCAACAGATTTGAAATATTAACCTTTGGCGTGAATTTACCATTTTAATTGAATCTATTGTGTCATCCTTGGCGAATTAATTGGCGATTAATCCCTGTCATATCAATCCAATTAAAAGTATCAGAAAATCCAATTCGCATTACAGACACATTTTTCTCAATTGATTTTTTTTCTAGGGTGATATCTTTATTAATATAAAAATAATATTAAAAAATGAAATCTACGTTTGCAAATTTCAAGTTATCATGTGAGAACATTGTTATTTTTAAGTGATTATTTGTCATAATTAATTTAAGTCATTAATCAATTTTAACCGGTTTTGAAAAATTACGAGACTTCTCTCTTTCTCTGTCTAATAATAATTTTTTAAACTTTCATTTTCAATTTTTCTAGCTCGCAAAGTTCGACCGAAAAAAACCCAGTTATTTGGACGAAAAGTTCACTGTTACTAGAAATGGTTGTATATGTGATAAAATCCAATGAACGTAATACAGATTTATATTAAAATTATATTCCAATATTTACAATATTTTGAGAAATACAATTAGTAATAATGCGCTTATAATATCATTAAAGAATAAATATAAGTCGCGTTTTACAAAATTACGATAGATAAAGCTGAAAATGAATTCCAAAACAAGAAAAAAAGGATAATTTTCTGATCGCGAGAATAATTATTTAAAAGTAAGAAATCGCAAAAAAAGCTGGAAGATTATGTCATTTCATAGAAACGACGAACAAAAATCAATTGATACTAACTTTAATTACATATTTCAGACAATACTGGCAAAACAAACTTCAAATGTTATCTTTAACAATGAAAAAACGTATATTTTTTGCCCGTAAAAATCCAAAACCTCTTAGCCAAAACAACGTCATGTTCTCAAATGATAATAGTGAAATTAAACATCTGTTCTTAAAACCAAAAAGGTAAAATGACCTGGATACTGTATTTCTGTTTTTATATATGCTGTATTTTCCCGCCTGTTATTGACATCCTGATCTGAAATAAATTACCATTCTTATTCTATACCGACGTTATGACTCGTGGATTTTTAATTGAAGGTTCTGTTGACAAAAGCAGAAAGAACTAAGTTCATTCTCATATGACCGACGAGTGAATCAACACATGAAAGCAGGTGTTCTGTTGTGACATTAAAAAGAGTGCGTCGTGAGGTATAAATATTCTATGTTTGGATATCACACGACGATTTAGCAAACGCAGTATTCAAGTGCATTCAAATATCAAGCAGTTGATAAATCAAGAATGGTGAATTAAATGTATTTCACCAAAACAAAAGATCATGATGAGATTTATTGAAGTTTTCTATTAGCATTTGCCAATAAATGAGTCTAATGAAGTTTTGAAATATTATTCTTAAAAATCATTTATGTTAACTTCCAATAACTTTTATAGATAGAAACTTTTTATGGATTTCCACGACGTTTTGTTGATACAAATATAACGTGAATAAACAAGCAGATGCCACTACAAGGAAAGTTAGCGTGAAAATCAAGTAGTATTAAAATCCTTTGCTGAAATTCCTAATTGAGTTCTGATACCTTCTTTACAAATGAGATCAGATTATTTAATTGTTGACTTCAATTTAGAACAACGGCATAGACCCAATTTAAATTTAAAATATTCAGAAAATTAAACTGCTCTGCAAAAATCGAATTTCCGATTAGGCAACTGAGAGATAATTTTAACCACTTAACTGGTTTGCCCGTGTGCCGTACGTGTATCGATTTATCGAATTTTGATAGTTGTAAACAAAAAATAAACCGTTCATAACGATTATTATTCAACAGTAAAATGACTTCGAATACGTAGATAAGTCAAGTATTCGATGGATTTCCATTTGAATCAAAATAAGAAAATACTCCCAAAATAGAAGGTGTCATCTTATTAGATAGCAAAGAAAATAAACCGGTTAAGGGGTTAAATGCACCAGCTTATTTGTTAATAAAATTAAAGGAAGTAATATAAAAAAAATTAAGTCAATTCCGACTTAGGTCAACAATGGAAAATTGTATTTTATTTAATTTTTATTAAATAATTACAACTAATAGAAATAATTTATCAAAAAAATGATTGATTTTCGCAAGAATCGAATTCGCATTTTTCACTTTCAAGCAAAAAATGTTGAGAACCTCGCATTTTACCGATTGAGCTACTGCCCGTTGATTTCAATTTTCATTACAAACTGCTGAAACTCTGTCCAAAGCATACAAAATTAATTAAATTTACTTAATGAATTCATATTTGAAAGAACTCTATTAACATCAAGTCACCGAATGAACTGGATCTGCTAATTGTGACTCGTAACTACTGTAATTTCCTGCATCTTCTAGAGATTTCTACGAATAAATGACTTGTGATTTTTCGAGAGATTGTTTTATCAATTCTCAATCTGCATGTACCTCGAATCGTGGTACAATATAATGCATGAATATCATATAAAAAAATATGATATACATAAGGTAATTGGAGTAGACAAAATACACTAATAAATTTTCATGAAGAATTTTCAAGAGTTCAATCGAAGTCTCGCATAACAAAGGGACAGAATATTAATATGCCAATAAATAGTTAAGGAAATATGTAGCATCAATTTAATGAAACAAACTTTTTAAACTTGCAAGATTCTATTTTCTAAAACTTACCAGGATTTATTGAAATTTTTTTAACGACAAAATATTATTATAAGAATCTTAGTGCATAATAACAAGCTAAAGAAGCACATGAATTACAATTTCAAATTGGATACTTTCTCCTGGTTTTGGAATTTTCTTGTATTTCCGGAAAGTTTCTCGCGCCCTATCAACTGCTATCTCTTAAAATCAGGCATTCACAATCATTCCACACGACATACAGTGGTGGTCCTTCAAAACCGATCTTAAAAGATAGAATTAGTCACATTTTGGGAAATGACTTATTGATTGAAACGATCTATGATCATGATCCATTGTATTCATTTACATACAATATTTTTTTTAAATGTCTCTGATAATTTGAAGACACTTTACTTTTCTGTGTTCAGAAAATATACAGAAGGTGGCAATCATCGAACCAATTCTCATTAAGCGTTAAATATTGTAATTTCATGAGGAATTTTACTCAACAAATGCCAGTTAAACTGAGTCAAGTCGTATAAGCAGCAAGCGCAGTTGTTAGAAACCAGCTTCTAATATGCTCGTTATATATATATATATATATATATATATATATATATATATAAACTTCTGTATAAGACGAAGTATTATTGTATCCATTTATATGCAAATCTGCGCTTCAAGTGATAATTCAAATTTATATTTATTTACACGCATATCAACTTTTCATTTACATCATTATCTATTGTATTCATTTACATGCAAAATTTCTTTAAAATGTCGCTGATAATTTGTAGTTCCTGTGTTCAGAAAATAAACATAAGATGGCGATCATCGAACAAATTTTCACTATACATTAAGTATTGCAATTTCAGGATGAATGTTACTCAATAAATGCCAATTAAAAGGATTTAAGTCGCATAAGCAGCAAGCGCAGTTGTTAGAAACCAGCTTCTAATACGCTCGATATAAAAAAAAAAAGCATCTGTATAAGACCAATTATTATTGTATTCATTTACGTGCAAATCTGCACTTCAAGTAACAATTCAAATTTGTATTCATTTACATGCAAAATTTCTTTAAAATGTCACCAATAATTTGAAGACAAACTACTTTGCTGTGTTCAGAAAATATACAGAAGCTGGCAATTATCGAAAAATTCTCACTATACATTAAGTATTGCAATTTCAAGATGAATTTACGCAATAATTAAACGGATTCAAGTCACAGAGGCAGCAATCGCAATTGTCAGAAACCAGTTTCTAAAACTATATTTTTTTATTCCGGTCAAGTGATTTTTAATAGTTTTGTTTCCAAGTGACGTTTCCTTGTATATGTTGTTTTAACACCTTATACTTCTCGTGTACACTTTTGGCACTTTAGAAAAACTAAGTGATTTTGTTAGTACTTTCCGTTTTATTAGGTAGTGTCGCCTTTTTCTTCCGAATTTAATCAACTAACAAAAAATAACTGCGCATCCGTGATCTCGTGGTTTCCGTGCTGTTTTTTCCGCTTTCCCAATGGGAAGCAATCGTTTTCAAATGCAAGGACGCCGACATTAGCATTTACCACCTGTGAAGCACGTATTCACCACAATACTAAAGCGCTGTATAGTAAAAAATCTCTTGATCTGTATATTGTTTCTATGGATTTTATGTGAATCTGGACAACTTTTAGGTGAGTATCTTATAATTTTATCTTTAACGTGATTATGTTTACATGCTGTTTGGAATTACATTATGCAACATATATGATGCAAAAATCATTATAGGATAGACAGTTGCATTTAAAGTTATTAAATGTAACCTTCAGGTGGGGGGGGGTAGTTACTCTCTAAGAAAGACTTTAAAAAAATTCGTTTGCATATTTTTTTTTTCATTAAAAATTTCTCAAAATCCTAAAATTTTAGTGACTCTTCTTCAGAAAATATTTTTGAAGGGGGGGGAGAAAGAAAAGAAAACTCTTTAAAATTCTTCTATAATAATAATGATAATCTTTTCATTGTCACCTGATTTATTTGTCAAAAATTAAAAATTTTATTAATCTTAATAAAATTTTCAAAAATATTTTAAGTACATTTTACAATAATATTTTTCATTTTTTTAAAATTTCACAATACATTACGACGTTATTAAATACAATTTTTATGGGGGGAGGGTCCACATTATCGGTCGTTTTTTAGTAAAAGCATATTTAAAAAATGAAACAAAGAGAGAAAATGGATTAAACTTAAATCATTATCATAATACAATGTTTTGGATTGCACGTTCGAATCTATTTGGAAATTTTTATCCTTGCGTTCCCTCTAGAGATTTCAATTTTTTTTATTTAATTGAAGGATATAACTAATCTTTAACCTTGAACTAAGTTCTGAGTTGTTAATTAAAATAAAGACATGCAAAATTCGATATTTCAATTTCTGATTGCTTAAACTTCTACAATTTCACTTCGATCTTAAATTATTCCCGGACAAATATTCTTAAAATCATCATCTATATAAAATTGTAAGTCTTTAAATCATTGCCATACAATTTTCTCTCCTTAAACAATCATCTGTATGTATGCATTTACGTAGCATAATTTTGGTCAAAACGTGACAGAAAGGAAATTATTTTTTAATGAAATTCTATTTATTTTACCGCAGGAGGTATAATTTTTACACTTGTAGACGTAGAAGGCAAGAGAGGAAGTGACATAAGTTTTTCCGTTTGGTGGGTTTATTAGGAGATTTCGATAGGGATTTCTTTGACACGTGTCGACTTAGGAAAGGGAATCTAAGACATCTTTGAAAACAAGAAATATAAAAAACAGTTTTTTTTAATCCATTCCTTCTTAGGTTAACAAAGAAAAATGTTATTTTAGTTACGTTTTATTAAATAATTAAAATAAATATAAATATATAAGAGTCACAATACTAAGCGGCAAAACAGAAAGCAAATTTCCTGGCATCGTCCATTCTCCTTTCTATACACGGTGCTCGAACTCGTAGCAGAAGGGTGGCGAATACTACGTCCTATAAACCAGGTTATCCCGACCTAACGATTACAATTACTATAAATAATTGATGAAAAAATTATTCTAGCGTTGAATTTTCAACACCAATTGAGGCAAACAAAAAAAATTTCTACGCCAATGCAAAAAAGATAAGAAATTTTTAATTTTCTTTATTCTGAATTATTTTAATTGAAAAGTACTTGAAAATGAATTCGAAAAATCAATTCATTAACAATGTTTAATTTTAAATACATCAAACAATAAGAAAATAAACAGAATCGTTTGAAAGCATCGGCCAAAAACATGTGAAGTCTAACCTCATTGGTGTGGTGGTGGTGGGGGGAGGTAAACAAACTGATTTCGCTACTTATTTGGCGGCTGGAAAATGAAAGTTTTTGGCGGGAAAGTTAGCTTTTAAGTAATTAATAAAATATGAATGAATTAATATTGGTAAAAACTGTATTAACATCAAATGTCATCAACTACAAGTTCACAAGATATATATATATATATATATATATATATATATATATATATAGTTCAAATTTTCAATCGTTAATGAAATACTTTGTATTCATCCACACAAATTCAAGTTAATTTTTTAAATCTTGTAGTGGATGGCATTTAATGTTAATACAATTTATTCATATTTTATTAATTACTTAAAAACTAAAACAATTTTTCGCCAAAAACTTTCCTTTTCCAGCCGCCAAATAAGTAACGAATTCAGTTTGCTTTTACCCCACGCCAATGAGGATAGGCTTCGGCCGATTATTTCCATTAATCAGTCAGTTTTAGTGACTGATCGAATTAGTTACAGAGCAACTCTTTTAATTTAAAATATTAGTGTCTCAGGAATATTTTGTTAAATATAATTCACAGATTATAGGATTTTTATAAAATCTAAACAATTCTTCACTTATAAGAGCATTTATTGGCTCAACTTACATAAAATATAATTATTTACTTCAGTTAAATCACTTTAACATCCTGTATCTATATTATTAAAGTTTTACATTTTAGCACTGAATTTAAAAGATATATATTAAAATTTATTAGCCTTGTAGCAGCCACTATTGACTGTAACCGGAACTGCTGCGCCACCTAGACTAACGAGCGCAAACCTCCAAAACACCAGTAAAGCTCAAGCAACGGGCATGGACGCATCTCAAACTTTTCTATGTGTTTGTGTAATTT
>JAOUZG010011055.1:1738363-1751558 GCA_026289955.1 Argiope argentata | reverse complement strand
ATCTTAGAAAATATTAATTTATTTTTTTAGAAAATATGGTTGTTGTTTTTTAAATTCAAGTCAAGTCTATTTTATTTACCGTTCGAGATTGAGATAGCAACAACAGTATTATACGCATATTTTTTAAACTTTTAATTAAATACAGTTGTCAACAATTACAACACACTGCACATGCGTGCATTTTTCAGTGCCAATTT
This sequence comes from Argiope argentata, assembly GCA_026289955.1. Classification (NCBI taxonomy): domain Eukaryota; kingdom Metazoa; phylum Arthropoda; class Arachnida; order Araneae; family Araneidae; genus Argiope; species Argiope argentata. Next base: position 1,751,361 of record JAOUZG010011055.1, on the reverse strand, counting down.
CGTCAACGTAAATGCGTGAATTTTCTACGCCAATTGAGGCAACTCAATACTGATTAGAAATTTTTTATTTACTTTATTATATTTCATTTTAATTCGAAATTACTCCAAAATAAATAAAAAAATTGATTAATTAGTGCTGTTTAGTTTTAAATGCATCAAGCTCTAAGAAAATAAACAGAATCGTTTGAAATAATCGGTTGAAAATATGTTAAGCCTGACCACATTAAAGTGGGGGGGGGGACAAACTGAATTCTTACTCATTTAGAGCTGGGTAAATGTGAAGATTCTTGCTGGGAAAGTTAGTTTTCAATTGATAAAAAATTAACCACTCAATTAACTGGAAAAAATAGTAGTCTGTGTTCTATTCTAGACTATAATCTATCTCTGTGCTAAATGTCATCCAATTTTGTTCAGCTGTTCTGGCGTGACTGAATAACATCACCCATCCAAACTTTCACATTCATAATAGTAGTGTAGATTAATTAAGTATACTGCATTCATAAACTAGAAGCTGAATAACCTTCTTAATAAATCAGTATTTGAAAAAAAAACTGTATTAACGTCCAATGTCATCCACTATGCGTTTAAAAAATTTTACTTGAACTTGAGTGGATGAATAAAAAGTATTTTATTAAAGACTGAAAATTTAAACTAGTTATATATATATATATATATATATATAGAGAGAGAGAGAGAGAGAGTTAATTGTAGGAATTGAAAAAGGACGATTTTACAACGAAAAAAAAAAAAGGTAAATCTATTATGTATAAGGCACGGTACCATACCTGTATGGCTAGGGGTGATAACCATACCTGTTTAAACTCGAACTATCTCCCTTCCGATGATAGGAGAATATTGAAGAATTTAACTGAACTAGCTTACAGTCCATTTCTAAATCTCGTTGAAACTTACAGAATAAATTAAACGAATTTAAGTTAGTACACAGCATTCCACGTAGTGAGAGAGCTTATTAGTTTTCTTTTAGTAGAATATGTGCTGTTCCTGCACATTCATGACCACCGGCATTGTAGCATAAGGAAGATTCATTTCATATTTCCATTGATATATCTGCAGGATTGGCAAAACATAAAGCTATCTTGTTGCTTTTGATTACATGTATCAAATTACAATTATAATTAGGAAAATATTAATATTGTCTTAATAATACTGACTTTCATTTATTGCATTTAATTCATTGCAATTTAGATTATGCATTTGATTTATTATTACGCATAGACTTTAGTACAGTGTTTCCCAACGTGGGGTGCGGCCGTCTCACAGGGGGGCAGTTTGAAAATGGACTTGATAACTCAACGTGGGGATTTGAGACTAAAGCTAACCGAATTGGAACCTAACATAAAATCTCTGGGAAGCAAGCACATAGATCTCACTAAATTAAAAACACAAAATAATATTAAAAAATCAGTATTAAAATTATTTGGAATTTGAATTTCGGTTTTTCATCATACGTTTTGAAATTTTACTTACTGTGTTTTGTTAACAGTTTCATAGTGATTTATTCCTAGAATCCATCATTCATGTTTCTTAAGTGAAAAAAATCAATTTTTTAATGCTAAATATTATGTATGTTACATGTAGGTTGTGGGGTGTGAAAACTTTAGAAAGATTAAAGTGGGGCATGGCACAGCAAAGGTGAGGAAACACTGATTTAGCATATTTCTAACCATTGTAAAACTTTATTTAATTATTCTGTGATTCAAAAGTGAAAAATACCAATTTGTGGGCAACACCTCATCATTTAGAAAATTCGTCTTGTTATAATTTTTGAAAAATTTAATATAATTCAAATGGTATTTCTTATTTAAGTGGACTTATAGGGTGGCTTAAATATTCTGAAAGAAATATTATATTATATTTTGAATATATGCAAGTAAAACTTTTCAATATTTACTGTAATAATATTACCGATGAATATTCTAATAATGAATATTTTCTCGGATATTCAAAACATTTAATTTTAAGATTTTGCTTTAGCATATTGCTCTCTAAAATCTTAACGCATCCTTCGAGTTTCCTCTGATTTGGTTGAAATGTTTAATGCTATAAATAAAATACGTACGGAAAGATTTGTAATTAAAATAATACCTTTATATCTTTATGAATATATTCACTAATGGTAAGATAACACATGCTATGATTAGAAAATAGAGCCATGCAAGGAAGATTATAATTTTTTATTTGGGGTAATCCTAAATATCTTTTCCTTAATTTTTCGTTAATTCCCAAAATGGACTGGTGATAAACTATGAAAAAAATTAATTAAATCATATTTTTTTACCCTACTGAAGTTCAAAGAGAAATTACCCCCTGATGTGGTGTGGTGTAGTGTTGAGAGGGGGTTGTCAGCTCAAGTGTCGTCCTCGCCATCTGATTGCAGTTCAAAATTACGAAGTCTGTCCCAAAATAACCCTAGTTTTGCTTTACAATGGGACGTTAATGTTAACTAAACTAAACTAAACTCAAGGTTTAGTCAGATGACGAGGACGACACCTGACTAAACCTAAGGAGAAATTCAGGATAAATGTGGGAATCTGAAAGTGTCTCAAATCTGAGAATTTTGTACGGTCATATTGTCTATATGCGAATGAATAGGCAAATCTTTGACGATGGGTCAGTCTAAACGGGAAAGAGAGAAAGAAATGATCGCCGGGGAAAGTATTACTTTCCATGTAATGCTTTAACTATCTGGTAGAATGATTGCTCAAAGTAGACGAATTGCCTCGTCATGACGAATAATTCTTGAATTACAACCTTTCCTTTTTTTAGTTAAATTAGACGAATTACTTTTTAGACGAATGGCTTCAAAAAATTAAAATTCATTCATCAAAGTCAAATTCTAATATCTAATTAATTAATTAGAATTATTCATTAATTAAATTTCAGATTTCTGATTCATTAATTAGATTTATTCCTTAATTGGAATTCTAATTTCTAGCTCATTAATAAGAAATATTAATTCAAATTAGAAATTTTATTTCTAATTCATTAATTCAAATTAGAATTTTTATTTCTAATTCATTGATTCTTATTTCTAATTCTTTAATTTTAATTAGAATTTTTATTTTTAATTTATTAATTCTAATTAGAATTTTTATTTCTAATTCATTAATTCTAATTAGAATTTTTATTCCTAATTCATTTATTCTAATTAGAATTTTTATTTCTAATTTTTTAATTCTAATTAGAATTTTAATTTCTAATTCAGTAGTATTTTATTAGAATTCATTAAATTTAACAAATTGCTTCGAGAACTTTTTTTAGCTGAAATTAAACGAACGAATCGTCATGACGAATAATTTTTGCATTACAATATATATATGTGTGTGTGTGTGGTGTATAATGTGCTTTTTTAGGCGAATGGCTTCAAGAAATTTAAATGTATTCATGAAAGTCGAATTCTAATTTCTAATTCATTAATTAGAATTCTAATTTCTAATTCATTAATACTAATTAGAATTCTAATTTCTAATTCATTGGCATTCTATTAGAATTTATCAAAATAGACAAATTGCTTCAAGTACAACTTTTTTTCTCAAATTAGACGAACTGCCTTGTTATGACGAATAATTTTTGCATTACACTTTTTAAAAAAGTATCTCTTACCCCTAAGAAGAGCCGATAATTCTTCTCATAGGTAAATACATCGCCATATTACCTTGAATCTTTGCTGCTCATCGTATGCTGACAAAACTGTGTCATCGCGATCGGAGGACTGATCCGAGGCAGTTTCTCCTAATGATCTGTTGTGCTTGCGAATAATGTACCTGCATTTGAAGTAAGTGAAAATAAGTTAACTTTTGAATTTCTGCTTACTAACGAGGGTTTTTTTGTTTGTTTGTTTGTTTGTATAAGATATATACAATAAAGTATTTTAACAGTCAAAAAATTTGAATCATAGCTTTTGAAATCTCAATGTTTCAAAACTTTTCGAGATCGAAGAACTCATTCTTGTAATTAGTGCCAACGAGAATGATGACTCAAAACACTTTGTGGAAGACGGATGAACTTTGGTTTGCGGTCTTAACACAATATTTGTAGGTTTTTGTCAGATTTTGCATGATTTATGCGCAGAAATTTCTTGGGCCATATCTATCTCAGAACAAGTTTTATAACGAAGAATATAACCTGCAATATGGAGAAAAAAATTACATTCAGTTTAAGCATCTAATCAGTAGATGTGCATCAGCTTATAAAGTACATATACTCATTGGTTGACTGTATACGCGAATGTACAAACAAACAAAAAGACATCTCTTTGATGATGATGATGATGTCGTGTCCGCTTTTTACCGCGGTAAGAGGGGTGCAGTAGCTTCTGAGGGTATGAACCCCTGAGCACCCGAGGGCAGAAGTCAGACTTCTGGCTCATGTGAGGATGAATCACACAGACATACGCTTGCACAGCCCCTTTTTACAGGGGGACACATTCACACATCTCAGAGATAGAACACAGAAGAACTATGCCCGAACCGGGACTCGAACTCGAACCCGGGATTCACAGAACACGAGGAAGACGCGCTACCTCTGTGCCATAAAGCCGGCAAGCTATCTCTTTGAGAGATTTTGTTCAAAAGAATACACATCTAGATAATGAAGATAAATTTGCATACCAAATTTTGTGTATATATTTTAAGGATATTTTGTGAGTTACCGCGTTTCTTTTGTTAAAAGATTGATAAAGAAACTTTCATTCGAGTATTTCATGCTAATTTTGTAGAAATCCATACATTTATTAGTGGGACTACATAAGTCATAACATACTAAGTCATTGTGCTTTTGAGTTACTTTGTTCACAGACACAATATAGATAAACATCATAATCACCTGCTATGAAGTCACTTCAACAAAAAAATAGCCTTTAAACGAAACTTTTTTCGAAAAAATATAAATAATTTCTACTTTCTCTTGTACGACGTATAGAAAAGGGATTATATTTCTCAGAACATTTGAGATCCCATATTCACATATATACATCTGCTATTAAGTGATCAATTAGTGCCGGGATAGCCTGGTTGGTAGAGTGTTGGACGTGTATTCCTTAGGTTGTGAGTTCGAACCTCACCGGCCGAAAACTCCCCGAGTATGCGTGGCTGGAGCTCGTTAAATCTGTCGTGATCACAAAGTCCTCCATGTCCAAAGTGATACCACTGAGGGTACTGGGTCAGAGGTGATCGTTCTCTATTCTAGATATAAATTACGATCTGAGAATGAATGAAGTACGTCCTGTAAAAAAGGATTTGTGCCGTGTGTGAGCAAGAAGTGAGACTTCTTCCCTCGGGTGTTCAGGGGTCCATACCCTTAGAAGCTACTGCATCCCTCTATCCGTTGTAAATCGGAACAAGAGAACAACAACAACATTAAATAATCAACTGTCAATATGTCTACTTTGAGACTGTGGCATAACAGTTTAACCTTTCCTTAAATTACTCCCAAATTTTAATGCTCAGCATTTGTTTTACTTCAAAACAACATCAGTGGCTTTGCCATTGTTGCTTGGGAGAGATCACCATGAGAACCTTTTTGTCTTAATAAAGACTATAGGTTTTTATTCCTTATGATGAACTCACTATTATGGCTTCCTTACGACTTTTCGTGTTTTTTTCATCTTTTTACCCATACTCGTTTTTGTGCTACTTTTATAGAAACTATTTTGAGGGAATTAGAAATAAACTTGTTTTGAGCAGTATAGCCTTCCTATTGGGTCCTGTGCCATAAAACTTCAAACCAACCAACTCAAAAGAATTTGAAGATTCTTCACGTTTCAGACATCTCTTAATTCGAATATCTATCTGCCTGTCTGTGTGTCTATGATAAAAATAAGATTCCTTGAATTAGATGGATGGCATTCGGTATACGATCTTTACAAGAAATCTTCTAGCTTTTGTCAAATTTGGAGCAAAATCCATTCAAAGTAAGTTTATCTGTCCGACTGTACGAATATAAGTTAACACGATGACTACAAAAGAAAAGGAGATAGATGGAAGAAAATTTGGTAAAATTGTTTAACATCTATTGAATAAACATCCATCAAATTTTTTTGCAAAAATTCAGAGAGAGAATTGTTTGTGTGTTGATCTACACTTTCATAAACATGTAAAAGCAATTACTTAAATATATGGAATTTCGAGCGTAATTTTATGACAAATTTTTATTTCAAACGGATTGTAGAAACTCATCTAAAACGCAAATTTTATTTTTAGCGGAGATTTGATTTCTATCATTAACTGCATGTTAAGGATAAATTGCCAAAACATTCACCAAGAATCGTACGTTATATTCGATAAAAATGCTATCATCGCTCCAAAGGTTAATATTTCGTAACTACTGAGCGCCAATGTCATGCAAGGCGCTTTCTAGTATAGTACTATTTTTAGAGAGTATGCACACACTTTTTGGATAAATCGCCAACATTCACCATCAATAATCGTCAACTCATCACCAAAAACCGTTACCAAGCCAAAACATTTACACCGATGCAGTTTTGGATGAATCTCCAAAACATTCACCACCAATCATGATCACCATCAACTCATCACCAAGCCAAAACATTTACACCGATACAGTTTTGAATAAATCCCCAAAGAAATTCCCACCAATCATGGTCACTATCAACAATTCACCAAAAACATTCACCAAGCCAAAACATTTACACCGATACAGTTTCGGATGAATCTCGAAAGCATTCACATCAATCAGGATCACTATCAACCCTTCACAAAGCCAAAACATTTACACCGATACAGTTTTGGATAAATCCAAAAGCATTCACACTAATCCTTATCACTATCAACAATTCACCGAAAACATTTACTAAGCTAAAACATTAACACCGATACATTTTTGGATAAATCCCCAAAGCATTCATACCAATCATGATCACCATCAACCCATAAAAAAAAAATATTCACCAAGCCAAAACATTCACGTCCATACAGTTTTGTATAAATCGACAAAACAATCACCAAAGATCGCACGGTATATTCAACAAAAATGCTAGATTCGCACCTAAGGTTAATATTCCTTAACTACAGAGCGTCATTGCCATTCAAGACGTTGCCTAGGATACCATTATTTTTAGAGAGTATACGATACAATTTTGGAAATATCACTTTCATTGTTTAAATTGACTTATGTATAAGTTATGATTTACTACTATTGTAATTTTGAGTTATGGTGTTTAAATAAAGGAAAATGTATGGGATAAACGACTCTCCAGAACGAGTTAAATTCAATATTTAAAGAGATTTTAATTAATAAAATCGAATGAAAAAATTTGTATTTAGAGCTATTTGACCTTTGAAATTATCCTGTTCACTTGCTTTCAGAAAGATAAAATACATTTTTTTTCTGTATATTTCTTTCGAAATTTTATAGAAATTTACAAATTTGACGTAAAGACCGCATTATAATTTCCATTCGTTCATCTAAAATCTTTTATTTGAGTTTAAATATTCACAAATAGATAGGGGATTGACAGTCAGAAACCATACCCCCAAATTTTTTTTTCGGAATCGTGAAACTCTGAAATGAGGATATTCGTCAGAATCTTCAGTTGGAATTTTTTGACTATTATAATATGATTACTTTTTATAACCTTTTTAAAAGTAAAATTCTATAAGAAAGCAAAAATCTACTTTATTTAACATAAAAGCTTAAAGCGTTTGAGTAGGCTTATCTTAATATAACAATTTCTTTATTTTATTTTAGGAATTCGTACAAGGTAGGAAGATAGTAATGACAGGTTCACATATGCCCACTTTTTATGTACCATGGAATAGTGGTCTGAGTATATAGAGAAATGGAGGCTGGTCATTTCCGGCGTGTAAATCCTAATCTTGCGCCGTATGCACTACTGACAACTGCTGTCGTTATTGTTCTGCTCTTCTTATTATCCTGCATTTACTACTGCACGGATCGCCATGCCCGTCGGAGACTCCTGTGGTGCAGGACACATACAAATCCCCCTCAGCCTGTCCTGCCGACGGTATCGGCAGCAGTTCAGCAAGACGTCAACACACCTTCGATTTGCGTCAACGATGTTCCTCCGGACTATACCGAAGTGGTTGATCAAAAGGCTACGGCAGCTCCTATTAGTATGAATTTAAATCGTTATCCGAAAATAGTGGGAGGTAAAAAGCTGGAAACACCCCCTCCAGCTTATATAACAGTGGCACCTTTCAAGTGATACAAGTTTGACCACAGAATTGGTGGCTGTTTATAAGCAGTGGCGTAGAAAAAAAAGGAATTTCAGCCAACGTTTGCCTGGATTATACATATTGTTGTTGTTACTAATGGCCTCTAGTATGAACAAGCCCGCTGATGCATCAGTGGATTTAAGCATCTCTGGTTTCGTAGAAGTGCCAACTAGGGCCAAGAGTACGACTTTAGCTACACACTCACCACATTCATTTGCCCAGCCCTTTTTTACGGGAGGAGGCACATTCACACTCCTCACAGATAGTACACAGAAGAACAACCATGACCTAACAGGGATTCAAAGCCAGGACTCCCAGAACACGAGGAAAATGCGCTACCTCTGTGCCAGAAAGCCGGCAGTCGAAAACATGTTAAGCCTTACTGATTTGGCGGTGAAGAAATGAATAGTTTTGGTGTGAAAGTTAGTTTCAAATTAATCACTCACTGAACCAAAATAAATAATGGCCTATATTCTATTCTTGATTATAATATATCTTTATGCTAAATGTCATCCAATTTCGTTCAGCCGTTCTAGCTGAACTCCTTCCCCGAACCCCCACCCCACCCCGATCACGAGAAAGATGCGCTATCCCAATGCCATTCTTTATCATGCCAGGACGCCGGTTGATTATATTTTGATACTTGATATCGTGATAATTAATGATAGCAAAGCAAATTTACCCTTGAACTTGGAGACTTTAGTGAATCAGTTGCTAAATGGTGGTCAGGGCGTTACATTTCTGCGCCAAATGTTCTAGGATATTCAGCTCTTTCATTACATTTGGCATTTAAAATTGAAAGAAATGCTCTTCTTTATCTTCATAACACCAATTGATTTTTTTTTCTTTTCATTTTAGAGGAGTGAGCTCAAATAGCTGCCAGAATATTATTCTTACAAGTTAGAACAACGAGAATGTTCATTTACACACCATTATTTGGTGTTTAAAAGTAACAGAGAAGAGTTGAAGAGTTCACACCTGAAACGTTTGTTTTACCTCAACCCTCTGTAGATACAATGGATTACAAATATTCTATTGTCAATAAAATAAATAAAAATAAAATAAAATCGGGGGAAAAAGTAATAAATACCCTTGAAGAGCAAATTATTGAATAAATTTTAAGACATGAAATACTTTTTTTTATCATGTGAGAATATGATGTTGGTTCAGTTTGACGTTTTTGAAGCCCCAAAATTAGTAGGCAATAAATTCGTGACTTAAAGCTTATGAAGCATTAAGTTTTTGCTTTTATGTCTGTTAAAAAATAATGCAGAAAGTTGTCACATTTTACAATTTGTCGCCAACTTAAGTTACAACTTGATTTCCAAATTATTCATTCTCTGAATTCTCAAGAATTTTCTTAAATAATTTAAATCATGAACCACTTTAAACCAGTTTGAAACAATCACGGGACTATCAGATTACGCATGCGTTGATATTTAGAAAAACTACAGGTTTTTTTCGTTTCAAAATCGGCCGAGCACCAAAACTTTGCTTGCCAGCTAGAAAAATTGAAAATGAAAGTTTTAAAAAATTATCATTATATATATATATATATATAGAGAGAGAGAGAGAGAGAGAGAGAGAGAAAGAGAGAGAGACGGATAGAAAAGTCTCGTTATTGTTTCCATTCAATTTTAATGTCTTAAATTAATCAAGACAAATAATGACAAAAAATATTAATGTTCTCAATTGATAGCTTGAAATTTGCAATTCATTATTTTTCTTTATTTTATAAAAATTTATAAAATCAATTATCATTTAGTGGAAATAGTCTCTGCAAAATTTTCCCTCATACCAAATAAAGCTTACACTACCAACACGGAACATTCTACGAAAAATTATGGACATTGAATAAGGCCGTGAACACAACGATGGTTCAGACTTTTATTTTCAGCCTTTCTTCAGATGAGAGTGTAGTGCTTCTTGTTAATGGGAAGAAAATCACATATACTCTCTCGTAGTCCTTTTTTTTTAGCAAATCGAAACTAAAATTTGATATAAAGATACAATTTTAGAAGTAAAATCACATTCCAATTTTATTTTTTGAAGTTTTTGAGCTATGCATTTATATACATGCGAAAATACAGACGCAGACAATTAACCATTTCACAGATGTGGTTTTAAAAAGACTGTGCTCCAAATTTAATATAACAGGCTGTTTACATTTTGTAGTTAAGTTCACGTTGGAACGTTTGTACTTGTTGTGTTCCAATTTATTTATTTCTGATTAATGCACTTTGCTTTTTTTTAAATTTCGAATAACTTTTTTTTAATTTTTGAAAAGGTCCCAAAGGACGAAGTTTTTATTCTGTTTCATTAATATTATATATACATATCTAATAATTTGCTCTTATTTTTATCTTTTTTTCATCATATGGCATCTCTGGTTTAAGAAATCGGTCCTATTTGATTTAGACAAGCATGTATTTTAGCAGCCAAATCCGATGTTTTGTATATGGGGAATTTACAACAATAGTGGTCTCTTGGAGAAACTGCTTACTAAACAATCGTCATTTACAAAAAAAAAGTGAGAAAATATGTTCCTTTCCAATTGTGTTATTTATTATATCAAATGTAAAAAAAGTATTATATTGAAAATCATCATTTGTGAAATAAAAGTGAGAAAATGTATTGATTGTAAATAGTTTTATTTCTTATAATAAGAATAAAAATGATTTGAAAAAAAAATGTTGTAATTTTTTTTCCATTTTAAACATTGTAGGTTTAAATGTCTTTTGCAAAAACTATTAATCGTTTTTTTTACTGTGTTGTCTGCTAGGAATAGTAATAGTTTTCTATATATATGCAAACATAATTTTGAAGATACTTTACCAAAAAGTGGAAACTTCTGAAATGATAACTTCAATTTCTTTCACCGCGGGAGAAATGTAGAGAGAAAATCGAAAGAAATACATAATGTTATTAATAGCAAAATGACACAAATTTTTCCCTTAAATGTTTTCACTACCAGATTTTGATACGGATTTCTTTAACACTTGTCGACTTAGGGAAAGGAACCATAGGCATCTTTGATGGATATAGATAAATGTTAAGGACTTTTATTCCTTCATTCTTGGTGTGGGAATGACAGAATTAGCAGTTTTTTTAGAGCGCATTTTAAGAGTAATTAAATAAAAAGTAGATTTGATTTATGAAATAAGAGAATGTTTTAGAAACAAGTTAATATCGGCTAAATTCAGATAAAAACGAGGAAATTATTTACAATATAAATTAGAGTTAAGATTCAAGTTGTGTGTGCGTGTGTGTGCGTGCGTGCGTGCGTGTGTGTGTGTGTGTGTGCTATATTTTTTTTAAATTTTATTAAACCCCAATTAATTTCCAAATCTCTAACTTAATTTAGCCCATAGTAATACCATTCTAAAATATTCTCTTAATTCCTGATCCATTCCACTTGCTCTAATTAATTAATTCAACAGAAGCTGTGTAAAATTGCTGAAACAGCTAAAGCCCGGGTACTTTCCCACACTCCGTGGGAGAGATGAAAATTGATGAGCTAAACAAATACCTTTAAAAAGATCCCTGTGCGTTCCACTGCCTCTTAGGCGTCTGTCATGGAAATCCTCATTGAAAACTAATTTTAGAAGCTCTATGAAAATATTTTCCCTGTCAATGTCTTGGTATTTAAGACCAGGGTTAATGATTTCCCGCCCTTTTTTTGTACACTTAGATTTCGTGAATTCCGTGTTGTGCAAGTCGCTTTCGCTTGTAAATAATGCCTGCTCCCGTGATGGAATAAAAAGAACTTAAACATCCAACCTGCCTTCTACATGTTTTCGAGCACGACTCTGCTATCTGCCTTCAACCGATAAGTTAAATGTTTCACATTATATATATATATATATATATATATATATATATATATATATACTAGCCTCCATTGGCGACCAGTCGGTTCGCCAGTATTAATGCTCGCTAATACTTTATGTAGCTGTGTCTCATAACAGGTTTTTCACCAAAATATTTTTTAAACAAACAAATTTTGATGATCATATAATTCATTTATAGTATTATTTAGTATTATTTTCTTCAGATGATCTGTTCACTGTACTACTCATCTTTCTCTTTCTATCCGAGCAATGATTGTCCCGGAATTGATATTTTACTTAAATGGTGGAGGGAAAGGTCTAAAATTATGTTTTTATAGAATAATGAGATTCAAATTTTCATAAATGTAAAGACACTAAATAAATAAAGACACAATTGGTTTTCAAAAGATGCAAAACAGCTTGGAAAATGCCACGCTCAGAGAAAATAATGGGGACACACACACGCCCTTCTTTTTTTTTATATCCTTTTTTTCTTCACTTCTTTCTACAAACCTTTTTTTCCTTTTGTTGTTCTTTTTTTTTCCTTCCCTGCCCAGACTTTATTTTGAGCAGGCATAGATTAAATATTCATACCGACTAATAATAAAAGCAACTATTTTCTTTCTTTTTTAAACATCCCGTTATCTATGAATGAAAACCAACTGACTTCGCGAATTTCTTTCTAAACAAATCATAATTTATTACTTCCTGCTTTCTCACTCAGTTGGTGTGGGGGAAGGAAATGAAGATTTTTGGCGGGAAAGTAAGAAAAGTGTCGTTTTAACTATTTTCCTCGCAGTTTTTTAATTTTTTCTCTCCATAAGAACCATCCTCGTATCTTAACGAAAATATTAAAATAAAAATTAGCCGAATCGGTCGAGCCGTTCGCTAATTTTGCGCTTAGCAAAGCATTTCGAGTTCCATATATATATATATATATATATATATATAT
>JAOUZG010011055.1:1690179-1729730 GCA_026289955.1 Argiope argentata | reverse complement strand
CGTGGCCAACTTTGGCGAGTTTTCGTGCCGCTCGCCCGCTTGTAACAATACATTAAAGTGCTTTTATAATAATATAAAAACAATTTGATAAGCTTTCACCAAGTTTAAATTTTAATACCATTTTATTATATTATTAAAAATATAAAATAATGAGTAATCGAAGATAATTTCTTTTTTAGTTGTTATAAATTGGGCCCGACATATAAGGCACAGATTATTTACGACACATAAGGTTCATAATACTTTCGGAAATTACAATTTAATTCACGATTTCTCTTTGGCTTAAAGTAAGACAAGAAAAGGCAGTTTTTTTTTCATTCAAAAATATTCTAGAAAATTGGAAAAATTGTGATAAACTTAATTTACAAACTTCAAATAATTTGAAAAATATTGATAAGCACTCATTAAAAAAAACAATTACTTACTATTGAAAACATCTACCAAATTTTAAGAATAAGGATAAAAGAAAAAGAAGAACAAGTTTTTTAAAGCAATCTGTAACTTTCCAGTATTTCTGCCTTTATCTATTTACTAATTTCTCCAGCATTAAAATTGCAAATGACGAATTATCCATCATAAAAGTAAAAGTTATGTTCGTTTTAATCATCATTTGAACACTGAAACAAACAGACGCTTGCTTTTGGATAAATGATATAGTATAATGATTTAGTAAATTAGTATTGTAAAATTACGATTTCATAAAATTATTTTGATTCTTTTATTTAAAATTCTAAGATTAATTCTTAATTCCGTTAAGTAAAAATTAGATACTGTCATTGAAAAAGTGTCAAACACTTATTAACTGTTAACCGTTTTCCGGTTTTTTAGCATCGCCATAACACAAACATGAGTAATCATAACAAACCCTCGTGGATGGATCTAACCATGAGGGTTAGGTGAGTTTTCTGTCATCATTCTAATATTAAATTTTAAACTGCTGTTTTCCTTCAATTGTCGTGGTTGGTAGACTGTTCATCGAATAATAATTTCCTAACAGACTCGGCAAAATATTACATGGGCGTTATGTTTAGTCCCATACATTATTCCCTGGAGAAGCAACATATGATAGAGATTTACGATGATATAATGTGCTCTAATAATTATATGTTTACAAATATCATCGGGGTTTTTTCACTTCGAAAAACTATATAAAAACGGTGAAGTAATTTCAATAGAGTGATTTTTGAAAATAAAAAAGGTGAGAAAAAGCACTATGTCAGATTCTAGAAGATTTCTGTTTATTGGCTGTTTATTAATTTCGTAATTCCGAAACATTCTTGGTAGATTATTTCCCCAAGAATTTCATGCATTAATGTCATAGATTAATACTGTATATTATCTGATAATTTCTTATATGTCAGGAAAAAAGGGAACTTGGATTTCTGGTATTAGATTATTTAAATTCTTCATAAACACAAAGGGTAAAATGAAAGAATCAAGTACCAAATTTCTCACCAAGACAATATATATATATATATATATATATATATATATATAATTATTTAACTAATTTAATAAGAACAGACATTGATGAATGAACAGACATTGATGACTTACTTAAACAAAACACTGTTTGCCATCTTGTATCCAACACTTCTGCATGATCATAGCAAAATCATCTGGTTTGATTTATTTTTTCAACTAAGCAAGCATCACATTATGTTTTGTTTTTTTTTAAATTTAAATTATAGACTTCAATAATGCCTTATTGTTTATTTTGACCAATAGGAGAACTGTATGGTAAAGTATTAAAAAATTAGTACATTTAGTAAGAGTTTATGTTTGCTTATAATTTAATAATTTTCTATCTTTATGTAACTACATGCGAGTGATTAATATTAAAGAAGGTGTGGTCTCTGGCGTATACACCAGAAACGCAGTTCTTAACTTTTGCTGTGTTAGACAGAACAAGGATCATGAATATCACAAAACTAGTTATTAATAGATAAATTAAAGGTTGGTGCAACTTGATTTCCACAGTGATCACTATTAAAACAATGCAAAGAATAACATTAAAGTGAAAGTGTGTATTGTTACCCTTAATTTGTCTTCTTTTGGCTGCTTTTTTACATGATTTGGTGGTTTATCGTAGTCTCTAAAAAATCTAATTGTAGCAATTAAGAAATTTTTAAAAAAACACCAAAGTTGCCATGCTTATTGCTACAATGATTGATTTCCAAATATATTGACTATGTTTGCTAATGATATGTGGTTAAACCAAAAATTTGCTTATGTTCTGCAGTTAATATGCAAATATTATTATTATTTTTCTTTTTGAATTTAAAGTGTACAAAAATTATGTTCAAAACTAGGTACTAAAAATTGATAAAAGCATTCATTTTTAGCATTAAATTAAGAATAATGAACCTAGTTGATGTAAAAACAATGAGATCACTTTATAATTTCTTAAAAGGTTTTTAATCTTAGAAAAAGGATTACATCATATCTATTGACTAAGATTTTTTCAAGGATTTGAATTTGGAAAACTTATTTTGAAATACTAATATAAATAACAATATTTTTCTTTTAATGGTAAAGTTGAAACATACCTTTTTTCATATCATTTATAATTCGTCAAAATTTTTGTTTTAAATCATAGTAACAACACAGATGCATTCGAAATGTTTACTTGTAAGAAATACTTGATATAATAAATCAAATCTTTTTTGTTTCTTTTTTGCATAAACTATGGAAATTATCATTCTTCCTTTGAATTTTGGTTTTATTTATATCAAGTAAAATAATTGAATGATGAAGATAATAAGAAATGTGATGCTTAAATAACATACTTGCTTCAATATATGCAGAAACTTTTTGATAATTACATAATTCAATGTGCTTAGTTTTAAAGATTGAGAGAATAGTCTACCTTTTAAATGCTCAACTTTTTAAAAACAAAGTGTACTGGTCAGTATAAATGAACATTTTGTTTTCCTGTGAAGGTAATAGTAAAATTTATTTAATCTGTCGGTTATAACAAGACTTTGTATTTTGTAGTATAATTTTTTTAATTTCTTTCTTTTAATATTTTTAATATATTTTAACATTGATCAGTCCAATTAAATTTCATATTTTTTTAACTGTTGATTTAAAGATTATATATGCTAAGCATATTCAAGAATGCATTCTTTATAAACTTTTACATCAAACATACTAGAACTTATAAAGTTCTTTTACATTTATGGCTGTTTTCAATATTTAAAAAAATAGTTTCATTCCTATCATTGATATTAATTACGACACAAAAAGAACATTTAAATATGTTCCAATTTTTAAAAGGAATAGGTTCCAACATTTAAATAGGTTCATTTAATGTGTGTAAAAAAGCATTTAAATAGGTTCCAAATTAGTGCTTTTTTTACAAATATTAAATTCAAAGATTCAAAGTTCTTTTTTTTTTTTTTTGAATTAATCTATGAAGAAGGCTAAAATATTAGCTTTGTGAAAAGGTATAGAATTTTGTTTAGTGAAGGAGCTTATTTGAATTTATTTTGTCTGAAATTACCAGATTGTCAGTGTTTAAGTAAATGTGAGCTTAAATTTAAATATGACAAAAAAAACAGTTTTTGTATTATTTATCAATGATATTGTTGCTATCTTTCTGTGGAATAATGAGGAAGATTTAGAGTGAGAAACTATCATATATTTATCTGATAATGTGATATCATTTCTAATCTCATTAGTGACTGTTTATATAAGTTTAAATTTTTTTGAAAACTGGTTAGTCATATCTTCGTGTTTGAAAAGTTGTATCGAGGAATCAATTAGTCTTGTTATTTTTAATGCAATATATTTTTAAGTTATGAAGCAAATGACTTTAATTTACATGCAATTACAGCAATTATTTGCCTACCCACATGCATCCACATCCATTACAACAACTATTTACATACTTAAATACATATACATTGCTACAATAATTATTTACTTATTCATATACATTTTTACAACAATTATTTGCATATACATATATTTTATTACAACAATTGCTTTTCATACTCTTTTAGGATATTATTCTTTTAACTAACTGGATATATTTATGAATTTCTAATTATTATCTCAATTTTATAATTGGCATTCGTCATTAAAGTTTTCTAACCAAAAATTTATATCCTTAAAACTATGAGTTTTTTTATGTATTCTGAAAACTCTTCTGTTAAATGTTCTTATTTTAATTTATTATTCATGGTTTATTTTGATTTCATAAATATATATTTTAAGAATAGACCAAAGTATTGGAATATCAGAATGTAGGAAACTTCTTAAAGTATCAGACATTTTATATTAGAAAAAGACATTATAAGCAATTTGAAAATTTAGAATATGCAGTAAAACCAATAAAATTTCGTTGAAATAAAATAAAACTATATCAATATTTCCAATAATAGCCTAGAATTTATTAATAGAAATATGAAACTATAATAGTTTTGGTTATTAAATATTTTAATATTCTAATTAGAATAATTATATTAATTATTCTGAATACTAGCAAGAATATTTTCATTCTTTTAAATTTGTTAAAAGTATTTTAAATCAAGAGATTTTAAAATTTAATGCACTGATCAGCTTAAATTTGTAACCTTTACCTTATTTCAAACACTAATTAGCATTACATTTATTTATATGTTTATGTACAATAAAATAACAGGTACTAAAGTTTTCAGAAGTAGTTACACTTACTTAGAAAAGAAGATTTTTAAAATCTTTTGAAATTCTTATTTTTCTTTTTATTTATGCGGACATATCTTTGGGATTTCAGAAACTTACAGAATTGGTTATGAATTAATTTGGAAAATGCCAGAATGTCTTGCAAACAAATCACAGAATCAACCAGTAATAGATAGTAAGATTATCAATATTCTTTAAGAGTTTGATGAATAGTTTTTCTTTTAATTTTACAATAGCATATTAGAAATGCAAAAAAAATGATCTGAAAAAACTTTAAGAAGTGAAAGACACCTTTAAATTAACGTCAACTTTTAAAGAAACTTTCAAGAAAGAATGTCTTTTAACACAGCTTGGCTCAAAATGGGTTTCGAAGTCGTTGATGCCCCCTCCTAAAATATTGACAATTTTTTAAAAAGCAAAAAAAAAAAAAAACCATAGCAACGACAACAAAAAAAAAATCAGGAAAGAAAGGTCTTAAAGCTATAACTTTATTCTTCATTATTAGATTAAATGTTAACTTCTTTTAGGCTTTTAAAAGTGGCTTAAATCATAATAAGGACCATAAAACAGCATTCGTTATATTAACAAAAAGACTGATAAGAGACCATAAGCAAACATTTAGCGCTTATGGGCCATCAAGAAAAGGATTTTATGGAATTCTAGCTTAAATTATATAAATCTCTTATAACTTGATTTCCACATGATACTACAATTTAACTTTATTCTGTAACTTTATGCTACAGAAATAGATCTTGAGAAGAACAAGAAAGCACGGGGGGGGGGGAATAGTACATTTTAAGAATATGCATAAATTGATTTTTTTTACTTGCATTTTTCTGTGTATAAAATATTGAATTGTCTACTTCTACATTGTCTCTTTGTGTTTTAATATATCATTGCACTGAATTTTTTCCTCTGATTAATGTCCTTATGTTTCCTAGTCTCCAAATGAAATTTGATTTCATTCCATTTATTAATTTTAGCTATAGATGTTTTGACGCAGATAGTCCATAACTTATCTAGAAAATAAATTATATCCCTTAGTTAAAACCGAGAATTTGAAAACCGTGAAATGAAATTTCTCACTCGACTCCATGAAGGAAAAAAAAAAAGAAATCCCTACTAATAATATAGATGAATGTATGTATTGGCGCTCAGGAAAAAGATCGTTTGACCTACAACTATCAAATTTGACACATATAACATACATTCGAGCGTTAAAATATTTACCTCAAAGGGATTTTTTTTATCATGTCAGAACATGATGTCTTTGTCATCAACAAAAATCTGTAGGCGAAAAATAAAAATTTTATTATCTGCACGAGCATCTCAAAAAATCAGCTTTTAATAATGCGTTGCCATCGCATTTACAAAGGCTCTGATTTTAAATAAAATAAGTTAATGACTACAACAAATAAAACTTAGAAAAATGTCATTTGGAGCACGTGATTATGTGAAATGAAATAAGTAGGAAATGTGATATTTTTTTTTAACAATTATTGCCAGACAAAGTTTTTTGGACCGTTTGCAATACTAAAGTGACTCATTCAATGAAACAATTAAAATGAAGAAAAACATAATTCGATTTGCACGAGCACATGGTGCTTGGCCGTTCAAGAAATGATGTTCTGGCATGATACATTGAAATATGCACAGCAGATTTCATTTTAATCCTTTTCTTCTTTTTTCTGTAATTTTGTTAATGAAAAGATTAGAATTTTTTTCGGTATAATATTCGAAAATATTTTTAAGCCAAATATAAATTTTAAATTCTTTCGAAATTTCAAAAATTATCGTTTCACTGGTACAAATTTGATAAGTGTGCAAATTATTTATGACTTTTATAAAAAGATTTACGAATATTTTTTACATGGTTACATTGATTAATTGTTAAATACAGTAATTTACATTGCTGCCATGAAATTAAAACCACTCTAATTGATTCAGCTAATATTTGATCGCTAAACTTTTTCTCTTTGTTTAAAGTTAAAAACAGAAGGACTCTGTTTACGATCTGTGTAGCTTGCAAAACAAATTAAAAATTGATGCGACGAAATTTAAAAGACACATGAACCGTGCATCTATGTTTTTGATGGAGCATTGACGTCATAAGACTATTTGCATTAGATAGATTCATATATAAAATAAGCAGAACATACATAAAACAATGAAAATAGTACGGCTTTTATGTCTGACAAAATGGTGGATTCAAGGACGTGAAATTATATCTAAATGATATAACTGAAATCAAATATAACCAAAGGGGCATCCATTTTTAACTTTTAGGGTTATAAGGAAATGGTAAAGATAGTTGTCACATTTGGCGACTTATCACCAACAAAAAGTTAGAACTTAACACGAATATTCCCCATATACCCGATTCTCGATATATCGACGCATGCGTGTTCTGATAGTCTCTTGGTTGTTTCAAATTGCTTTAAATTAATTAAGACAATTCGTAATGAATAATTTGGAAAAGAATAATTTCGAAATCAATATGTAACTTTAATTGGCGATAAATTGCTAAATGTGGCAGCCTTCTGTATGATTTTCTTATGACCTGAAAGCGAAAAATTGATGCCTCAGAAACGATAAAGCGCCAATTTGTTGCTTACGCACTTTAAGGATTCAAAAATTTCAAATCGAAACAACATCATGTTCTCACATCAAAATAACAAGCGAAATTTAGGAAAAAACAGGTTAAATATTTTCCCTTCAATCTTCTTATTTATTAATTGCCTTTGTCAATCATTTGCTTCTCCAGTAATAACGGGTTGTAAAAATTTCAAATAAATATTTCGTATAATTTGATCGTAAAGGGTTCCTATGTAAAACAGTTTTAAACTTCACATTTTGATAGGCGCATAACTCGGTGTTTTTTGTTTGTTTGTTTTAGTCTGACACCATATTTTTAGTGTATTGTGCATTTCTTTAATTTTCTGTGTATATAAAAGCATGAATATTTAAGAAAATAAATTAAAAAAATAAAAAAAAATTACCATTACTTGCTTTTGATGTATTTTTTTTAATGGACGACAGCCTTTTTGAGTTTGACGGGTGAAATTTGGTATATGGTCTTAACACTAAATTTGTAGATTTCTTTCAAATTTTGAGTAAAATCTGTGCAGCAGAGGTCTCTACAAATATACGTTTATGCTTTAATAGGGAAAACAAGAAAGTTTGATCGATACAATTCGGAACGCACATTTAATATCTGTAATGTAGATAGATACCTATCAAATTTTGAGTCAAATCCAGCAAATGGTTTACTGTCTGTCGGTCCCTACTTACAGAAATATGACACAAAAAAAGGAATCACTTAAATATATCAAATGGGATATGTGATTTTTTGTCAAATTTTGTTTCAGTGGTTTGGAACCCCCAAAAATCTCGCCAAGGATCGCTCGATAGATTCAGTAAAAATGTTTAAATCTCAACAACGTTTACCAATATATCGTAATTACAGTACTCCAATGCCATATCGAACGTTTTCTTCGATAACACTATTATTAAAGTATGGGAAGGCCACTATTGCTGTTTTAGCTATCAGTTCAAATATTAACGGATTTGCTTAGTAATAGATAACCCAATGATGAATTTGATCCAACATTTGTTAGTTTATCTTGCGATGGATTTTATTTATTTATTATTATTTTTAATCATCTGAGAACATGATGTTGTTTTCGTTAGGAGGTTTTGGTGTCTCCAAAATTTAAAAAATATATATATTCGTGTTTTTTTTTTGTTGTTGTTGTTGTTTTTTTCATTGGTAGATAGCGAGTCACTTGACCCATGACATTTGAGGTTTGTTTCACCAGTATTGCTTGAAATATTTAATTAAAGTTACTATCAATTGCTTTTGGTTTGTTGCTTCTGTGAAATGACGTCATCAGCCCCCTTTTCTTTTTACAATTTCTTACTTTTAAGTAATTAATCTCTCGCTCAGAAGATTTTTTTTTGTTGTTGTTTTAATTTTCTTTCAATTTTAACTATTTCAATTTTGTCAAACGCTACTTATATTTATTCTTTAATGATATTATAAGCGCATTTGTACTAAATGTATTTCTCAAAATACTGTAAATTTTAGAATATAATTTTAATGTCAATCTGCATTACGCTCATTGGATTCTACCACAAATACAATAGCCTCCAGTATTATTGAACTTTTCGTTGAAAGTACTGATTCTTTTTTAAATCCTCAAATTAATTGAGCTCCAAAATTTTGTTTGCCAGCTAAAAAAAGTGATAATGAAATTTTAAATCATTAGAGAGAGAGAGAAAAAAAGTCTCGGAATTTTCCAAACCGGTTTAAACTGTTTAATGACTTCAATTAATTAAGACAGATAATCACTTAAGAAATAATAATGTTCTCACATGATAACTTGAAATTTGCAAACGTAGATTTCATTTTTTTTACTTTTATTTATTTATAATTTATTGTATTTACGTCTAGATGTGATTTCACAAATGCTCCTTTCGAACAAACTAAGTTTCCGTAAGTCAAGAAATTCACAATCGAATTTTTGTCAATCCCACCTCTTTTTCTATTCCATTAAGAGACACACACTCACTTAAATGCTACATTAAGCACTATTACTTTTATTGATTTTTTTTTCTTTCATATATTTCCAAAGTTAAAACTACACATTTTAAATTGAGCCAGATCTCTATCGGCATCCATTATTTCAACAAGAAATGATTAATAAAATAACGATAATGGAAAGTTTTATCATAATGCGATCCGTATTGCCATTTCGGTGTGGTTTGTACGTAATAGACGTCAGCCAAGCACAATCATGTTAAATAAGCAACGATTGCAATTGTCAAAAAAACCTGTTCGGAATAAATACTTTTCTGTTCTTCACCAAACGATTTTTTTTTCCAAAGCGTCATCACGAAATGACGTTTCATCCTTTACATTGTTTTTACACTTCACAATCTGTGCGCATGCTGTTAGCGCAAGAACTGATGTAATAATTGGAGAAAAAAAATCCATTTCTTATCTATAATGTTGCTTTTTTTTTTTCGGAATTAAATCAAATGATAAAAATTACACATTCATGAACTCATAGTTAGAATTTCCGTTCTGTTTTTCCCTCGCTTTCCGAATAATGATGTAATCACTTTTTACAATCAGGACGCGGATGTTCACGATGACCACGCGCAATTCGAATTAATAACATGCCTTCTTGCAAAGAATATTTGGATTTGTGATGCGTTTTCTACGTATTTTATGTGAATCGAGAAGTCCCTTAACCACGTGCAGATGCTTGCACTTTTCGAAATAATAAAGTGTTGTTTAGTAAAGATTCTTTTGATTTCTTATGCGTTTTTATGGATTTTATGTGAATCGAGACAGCTTTTAGGTGAGTGTCTTTTACTTTTTCGTCATCTTATCTTCTATTGTTATCGCTCCCATGGTTAAATGGAAAAAATATTTGAACATTTAAAAGACAAATGCACGAATATCATTAGAAAATTTAATTTAAAGACAAACAATAACAAAATAATTAAATTTATAAATCTTTATTGTTATAAGTTTTATTTAATAATATGTGTGCTAAGTGTAATTTTACTTCTGTTTTATAATTTCTTTCACTTTTTAATGAGATGTTTTCTGTTTAATCTCAATATTAATAATTTAGAATCTAAAAGACATAAATATTTTTAAATCTATCATTATCTTTTTCCTATGAATTTCAACTGATCACTTAGATATATCTTTAAATACTAAAACTTCTTTTCATTTTATCAGAAGGGTAGAGATCATTGTTCGCAAAGCAGAATAATTTTAATAATGAAGGATGTATACAATTAGTTTTTATATTGCATGTTTTGTTATAATTTCAAACAAAGTGAAGGAACTTATAAAGTTCAGTTTTTGTAGAATTCCATCAATTTGTGTTCTTAAATTATAAATCTGGACACAATTTACAGCTCACTTGAAATTTTCAATACAATTTATTTTCGTTCGAATCTTCATTAAAAATAAACAAAAATGATAAAGATTATATTATTGATTTTTTGTGATTATTTCATTTAATTTACCTCTCAAGTTTCTGCATTTATTATTAAAGTACATTTTATTATTAAATATCATTAATTAATTCATCATTAGTGATTTTTTATATATATAGGGAGGTATTTATCCTCCCCCTCTATTATTTGTAGAATGTGGAAAAAATAGTTCAAGAAAAGCTGCTTAGTTCCCTAAAAATGTTTTCAAAATGATAAATGCTGTGTCAATATGAACATAGTTTTGATTAGCAAAATTATAATTTGAATTAGATTTATTTAGAGTAACATCAGTCTAAAGAAAAATTATAAATAACAAAGTTTTGTGTAACGTAATTCTAATCTTAATAATAGATCTTCATTTAGGCTTTACTGTATGCTTTTATTATCATGTCAGAACATGATGTTGTTTTTGGGATGAAATTTTTGGCGTTAACAAAAATCCGTAGGCAAAAAATAAAAATCTTATTATCTGCACGAGCATCTCAAGAAATCAGCTTTTAATAATGTGTTGCCATCCCATTTACAAAAGCTCTGATTTTTAAAAAAAATAAGTTTATGACTACAGCAAATAAAACCTAGAAGAATGTCATTTTGAGCACATGATTATATGAAATGAAATAGATAGGAAATGTGATATTTTTTAAACAATAAATGCGAGACAATGTTTTTTTGGATCGTTTGCAATACTAAAGTGACTCATTCAATGAAACCATAAAAATGAATAGCAATATAATTTAACTTGCAAGAGCACTTGGTACTTGGCCGTTCAAAAAATTATGTTCTGACTGAATATAACTCCAAAGACTGTTCTGCTTTGATTCTGTTTCTGATATATTTTATAATAAGACATCATGTTGTATGATATTTCATAGAAGCATTTTCAAATCTTGATTCCTAATAGCATTAGCGACACAATTCTTGCATTTTCTAGAACCTTCATTTTTGTCATCACTCATTAAGAATACCTGTAAATTTTTCTTTTCAGCAGTGTGACTAATATTGCAGAAAAGCATTAGCACAGATTCCTAGAAATTTTTATTTTATGATGTACTAGCTTTTATCCGCAACTTTGTACGCGTGGAAATTTTGATGTGTATATGTGAGAACTGACAGTCTAAAATGTTATCAAAACTGTATGCATGCATAAGTTTTCAACATCAATTGGAACAAAGCAAAGGCGTGAATTTTTCGCGCCAGTTTGGGTAGCGCAATGCAGATTAAAAACTTTTAGTTTCAATTAATCTATTTTATTTTTATTCAAAAGCACTTCTAAAGAATCGAAAGATTTATTACTTAACAATGTTTAATTTTAAATTTATCATACACTACGAAATAAACAGAATCGTTTGAAATAACCGGTCGAAAACATGTTACGTCTAACCTAATAAGCGTGGGGGAAAACTACTTAAAATATATGTACTTAAAGCTATAAGGGTACTTTTAATTACAAAAACATATAATGGAATATTTTTAATATGCAATCCTTTTTGCCAAAAAAATAGTTTGTCACCGAAATTTATCGAAATGGCCGAATGTGGCATGAACGGCAGCAATAGAATTTCCAATTATAAGGTTTCAATGAACGTTGCAGCAAATTAAAGGAAACATAGAAAAAAATGCAGTAATATGGAATGCACTCAAAAAAATTTAATCGAAAATAATGAAAGTAGACAAAAGGAATACGTACAGCTGGGAAAAAATCTAGAGAAATGAACAGGAAAGATCGAATTATTTAACACAAGAACAGCATAAGAAAAAAAATGAATACATCTGTTTTTACTATCTTCTCTATTACAGATTAATGCTTTTCATAATAAGAAATAGGAAAGAATAATTACTCGGTTCAACTAATTTTTCTTATGAGCAGCAAACGATTTAAGAAATTTTATACAGAAACAGCTGAACTTTTCAGTGATGAAAATATCTTTCTGCCGAGAAATCCACGAAAGAACAAATCAATCCCAAATAATTCCATTGCAATGTTAAGATAATGTTTGAATAAAAGACGATTAAATAAAAACAAACGATTCAAAAAGCTCGGGCAGCTGTTTTCAGATTTTTTTTTTATTTTCTGTTCTGACGAAATTCGTAAGCAGACGATTTTAAACAGAATTAATAGATGAATACCGGAAATAGAAAAATATAAACAAACGATTCAAAAAGTTCAGGCAGATGTTTTCAGATTTTTTTCATTTTCTGGTGGAAAAGATAGTTTTTAATTAATAAAAAATTAACCACTCAATGATCTGGAATGAATAGTAGCCCATGTTTTATTCTAGACTATAATCTATCTCTGTGCTAAATTTCATCCAATTCTCTTCAGCCGTTCTGGCGTGATTGACGGACATCATCCATCCATCCATTCAAACTTTCACATTTATAATAGTAGTATAAATAATTGCATTTCACTTGTGTTTCGCATAATTGTCGATTTAGTGACCACATGGGCAAGATAATGCGTATGTAGTTGAGGTAAACTGTGTTAACAGATTTTTCTAGTTGTTTACTAATGTGATTTATCTTTTATTTTAGGAACTGGTGCAAGACTGGCATCTGGTAGTGATGGCGAGTTCCCTCCCACCTACTCTGCATGGAAAACTGCTGGGGTTAACCAAGGGAGTAACAACATGGATAACGATTTTCGACGTGGAAATTACTTCATTCCTTTTCAAATATGGGTTACAATTATAATCAGCCTCTTCGTCTTCTTTTTAATGTTATGCTATTGCTGTATTGCCTGGGAAATGCGTAGAAGACGTCTGTGGAGCCACGTGGATGCCAACCCTTCTCGAAATGCTGGCCCTTGGAGCAATATGAATCCGTATCCTTCTCGACCTGCAGCGCAAAGGAGCAACATAAATGCGAATCCTCCTCGACCTCAAGGCTTATGGGGCAACGTAAATCCGAATCCTCCTCAATCTCAAGGCTTATGGGGTAACGTAAATGCAAATCCGCCACGGCCTGTAGGCCAGTGGAGTAACGTGACTTCGAATCCATCTCAGTCTGTAGGTTTGTGGAGTAACATGAATCCGAGTCCCACTCGATTTACAATGCCTACAGCACCTCCAATATATCCGGAAAACCGCCGAACACCTGTTGACGGTAATGATGGCCGAATGCCTATTGGTGGTAATGATGTTCCTCCTGATTATTCAGCAGTTACATCGCAGGAGACCATGATGGCCATCGCTAGTGATAACAGTAATCGATATCCAAGAGTGGTTGGGGGTAGGGAGGCGGAATCGCCTCCTCCAGATTATACGACCGTGGCACCTTTCAAGTGAAGTCAATTTTTATTCATAGAATCGGCAATATGAATGGCCTAGCAAAAGTAAATGGCTTGCTTTTATGCGCCTTAATGCTTGTGGCTATTCGTTTCCTTAGTGATAGTATTTATATGTGATACAAAAGGATACATTTGTAACTCATGGATCCCACTGGGTTGGTGAAGGCTTCAGCGATCTAGCAAGGGTAATTGCCATCCAGATCAATATCTCTGCTGACAAAAGTGCATGGAGGTCTTAGTCTTATAGACCAAAATTCCCATAAAACTAGCGTATTCAACAACCCTAATGTTATTTGGTATTTAAAATTGAAAGAAAGGCTCTTATGTTTTTGAATGTATTTGATACTCAGGGCATTTATAATCTGTTGCCTTCAATTGCTCTGGGTTTTTTTTAAATGTGATTTTTATTAGATATACAAGGATTTAAATATTGTATATCTTATGTTACTTATTTTACATTGAAAGCTTTAACTCAAAAACTGACGGTGAAATGTGATATTATTTAAAAACAAAAGGCCAATTACCAAAGTGATATGTATATTTGAAAATGAAGTTATTTTTATGGACAATAAAATTCAAAGTATTTGAGAATTCACTCACAAACGCATATGATAAATTTTATTGATTTTAGCTCAGACCTAAATTCAATAAATAAAAATAATAATCTTGATGCTTCCTAGTCTAGAAAGGAAGGATATAAGTCTAGAATACTTCCTTTTTTATTACTGCTATATTTGTTTGAAAATCAATGCAACTATTGCCAATCCAATTACGCATTTTTGAAAAGTATCGTTCATATTGAGTTATTAGAATTCATGAAAATTTCAAAGCATCTTTGTAAATTAAACAAAAACACAAGGATGAAAATTATTACTGGCATTGAGCAGTGTAGGCCTTATTAAAATTCCATTAAATTTTAAAATTAAAGGAAGCTTATTTGGCCTAAACATTACCTTTTTCATCGTTTAAAATAAACAATGCGTTTATTTTGAATTATACATCGTTGTTATTCTTCTATATGTCTTTACAATTTGCTGAATTGTTCATGTGCTAAGCTACTAGGAATTCATTGCACGATGTAGGTTTTGATGTAAATTTTTTACTGGAATAGAAAGAATTTTGGAAATGCTTTTTTTTTTAATTCTATCGGAAATTCTGCTATTTGATATTAAACGAAAACATTATGTGACCTCCAAATTAATATTTTTTTTAAGTTCTCTTCTCTTCGATGAATTACTGTCAGTTCAGTTTTGTTTGATAGACTGTACTTATTTTGAAATTGTTTTAAGTAAAGAATTGAAAATCCACAAAGTTGTAATTGGTTCTTAGCTCATCATCGATTTATACTATAAAATATTCATTCTTAATTTATCTGGGTATGTTTTTCTTTTCCAAATTGTATGATATCAAATACAAGTTGCAGTTATGAAATGACATTAATTTATTTCGTAATTATTATTGACTAGTCATTTTGACTTTAAACATTCGTTTGTTTTTTTAAATGTATTCAAAACTTTTATATTAATTAAAATTTTACAAAAATGTTGTTCTATGAAGTACAGTAAACTTTCGATTATCTGAGAAATTGCCGGTTCGACAGCCAAAACTATTCTTCGACAGGTGTGCAAAAAAAAAAAAAAACACAGAGCAAAGCAAGAATGCTTTTGAATAATTTTTGATTATATATTGGATTAACATGCAAAATTATGAATTAAAGAATAGTAACAAATTTCTATATCTATAAATTTGTTGATTAACTTTGTTTACAAAAGAAATTGTCAGTTCTGTATTAAAAATGTCACTTTTTAAAAATTTGGAATTACCAACCTTGACGACCTGTTAGATTGCCTATATTAATTTACCTAAAAATTATTTTTTTAACAAATGTTGTTGACCATGTAACATGTACTATTTTAAAAGCTCATCATGACACTGTTTATTGTGCCGTGTATTTGTCTAATGTTCTGCCATTTTATCTAAAATTTCACCTTTGATTTAAAGCTGAATTGATTAAATTTTAACTAATACAAATAATTTCTTGCTGAAACTATTTAAAATTAGACATGTTCAAAGTTCTTCCTTGGTGCTTAGTGATGTAAGGAAATTTGAATTGCTAAACTAATTGTGATACAAACAAAATAATAAGATTTTTTAAAAGCAATGCTTTAAACAGAAACATATTCATCAGTGAAAAATAAGTGTATCTTCATCATCATGACATATGTATTGCAACAATAAAAGGAATTTGAGTTTTTTCAAAACCTGAAATAGGTTTCTGTAAAATAAACTTTAAAATATTTTTTAATATAAACAAATTTTACAAGAAAAGAATTGGCATCATTAAAATGTTGATTTTTTAAAAAAATTCTAATATGGTTTAGTTTGTCATTTCCGTTTTGGCTGTTATAAGAAAAGAATGAAAATTTCGTTTAATTTTTAATTAATTAAGGCTTCAAAATCATTTCTCCAGGGACCAAATTTTCTACCTTCCAAATTACATCTGTGCCAAATTTGGGGCTCAAGATCTAATGACGAAATTTATTGAGTGTCATACGCATATCCTCTTTTATTAATAGAAAGGATAGCATTTTTTCATACATAATTTGAGGATTAAGAATCATAGATAATATTTGTAGTAGATTATTCACGTATATTCTACGATTCAAACTATGCTTTCTCATGCAATCATCGCAGATAATCGAAAGTATACTATGTTGAAAAAGTATTTTTTTTTTTTGTGGGAAGATGAAATATGTATACATGTGCATATTGTAAATAGCTGCATTTATTATAATAAAGGCTTTCTTAATGTCTTGAAAAAAAGTTTTAGAATTTTTTTGTAGTGTCAGCATTTAACAAAAACACTACGCAATAGTAGATGTAACTAAGAAAATCAATTAGCGATTAATTGTTAACCGACATGGATTGCTCTGTGAGGTTATACAATTTTTTCAAAACGTAATGTACTTAGTCAAATCCAGAATTTTGGTTCTGAGTGTTTGGCTTATAAGCATGAATAAAGTTCAATACATTGTGGACACAAATTTAAAAAAATATTGTTGTCTATGTTGCATCAGAATTTAGTATCGAAAAAATATTAGAAATAAAACTTCTCTGATTACCAAAATTAAAGAACATCGTAATTTTTTAATCTCGAAGATCGTTCTGGTATTACGCAAATTTGCTTTTGTGACAAAATAACGGTTACGGTTGTAAGAAAAGAATTTTAATAAGGAAAAAATATTAAAATGAAATCTACGATCGCAAACTTAAAATTATGATTGAGGACATTATTATTATTAAGTCATTATTTGTCTTAATTAACTTAAGTCATTAACCGATTTAAATCGGTTTAAAACAATCAAAAGATTTCTCTATCGGTCTCTTTCTCCTCCCCCTTCTCTCTCTATATATGTATATATAATGATAATTTTTTAAAACTTTCATTTTTAATTTTTCTAGCTGGCAAATAAAGTTTTGAAGCTCGGCCGATCTTGACATAAAATAACTGCTAAGATGTCATAGTTCTATGACAAACTTTTAAAAACGCATCTGCTTGTTATGAAAAAGCATGCGTAATAATAAAGAAACACTGGTACAAGCAGGTCAACTTTTTAAAAACGCATCTGCTTTCAAAAAGCATACATAATAATAAAGCAACACTGGTAAAAACAGATAAAAAAGTTCTTCAACCGATAATTTCCGTCGACCCATAATCTTTTTTTTTTTTTTCTTTGCCGGTAAATTTCAGGGACACCAAAACAACATGTTCTCATATGATAATAAAGTTTATATTAATTTTTAAAAAGTTTTGAAAGAACTTCCTTAAATTATCGTTTGTATTTTTACAAGAAATTGTTAAGTTGAAAGATTTAAATTAAATCATGTACGCGACAGTTTAAAAACTTTTTTTTTTATTTTAAAGAGAAAAAACGGAGAAATCGTGGCAACTATTTAATAAAAATATTTAAAAGGATTTGGATAAATGCATTTATGCTATATATTTCACAGTTAAAAAAAGAGAGACGTATAATTTTCACTTTTCAAGACATATTCAAGCATTAGAATTCAGAAATACTAAAATACTGTTAATGTTGATTATAGAATTAATACTGTTAATCAAAATCTACGATTTCGACTCTTATTAATATGTAGAGAAAACAGACTTTTACTTCTTCCGATTTGAATGAAAGGAAACAAAAAATGATCCAAGTGCTGACATTAACGGGTTTTCACCTCCATACGTTAGTTTTCTTTTAATATTAAAGCAGTTAATAAACAATTTATATATAATCACTATTTTTAATTTTTAATCGAATTTTATTAAATAACGCACGGCTAAAATTGCTTGCGTTTTGGCTTTTAACTTTCTTTGGTACGAAGTTTATAATGAGAAAGTATTGTAGTCGTCAAAAAATTCGAATAGAGACTTGACGAATCCTCACTTTTCTGACCTTTTTGAGGCGTAAAAAGACATTTTTGGCATGGTGTCTGTGTGTTCATTCGATAACTTAATAAAAATTATTAACCCTTATTCCTTTTTACGGCAAAAAAAAGTCATATTCATGATGTAATTAAATATATGGTTTTTAACCCAAATTTGTAAATTTTTATAGTTTTGAACAAAATGCATTCACAGTTATGTATGAGATAAATTGAACTTAATATCTACAAAACGTCAGGAGCTAAATAAGCAAAATTTGATAAACAACTTTGGCATCCAACATGTCGATCCATATCAAATTTGGAACTAAATCCATCAATCGGTTAATCGTCTGTTTATCTATACTTTGCACGCTTGTAAAAGTGATTAATCAAATATCGTAATAACTTGAACAATGAAATGTGTCGCTAAGATTTCGTATCTAAAAAAGAGATTCATGTAAAGTTTCAAATTTGTCAAATGATTGTCCGTGTGTCAACTTTATGTTATTTCTCGTTCCTGTAAATGCTATAACTTCAAAACAAATAGATGCCAATTGAGCATATTAGAGTTGAATCTAATGGCAAAAGAAATAAATTTATTTATGTACGTAAAATACTTTAATTACGTCATCAGGCATTCGGAGATAACAGCCACTGATGCTATAAATCCCAATATCTTACTTCTTTCATCACCAGGCAAACGATTTATACGTTTAATTATTCTATCGTATTGACAATTTGCTTATTTGTTCATATAGAATATTTTACTTACATGATCATTATATATTCTAGGAATTATATTATATTAACTTTTTTAGCTGCCATATTAGTAGTTAATTCGTTCTCTGTAAACGTCAAATTGTGTAAATATTAAAACCATGTAATTAAAATAACTTTTACTCCTGTTCTTTTGGATCGGATTAAGGAATGTCTTAATGGACTCTAATCACATGTCATCGTAAAGCCATTAAAAACCGGTACTTAGTATTATACCGTCCAACTCAGTCGCCAAATTTGAAACCATCGCCAATGAGTTGCTAAACCGCCAATTATGGTAATCCAACAATAATGTAATCAGCTGTCTTTATCGCCAAATTTAAATCCGTCGCCAAAAAGTTATTAAACCGTTGGCGAAGACTGTATAATACGTAAGTACCTAAAAACCTAAGGATCTGGATTGTAAAATATCTTTCAAATTGCGCGTTGTCTTTTACTATAATATAATTTTACTTTCTGATTTTTTCTTAAACGATGCAGATAACTGTAGAATATTTCATCTTGATTAAACAGTCTATCTTGTAGAACACCGAAGCTCACAAATTCTCCTTTATTATTTATAGAGATTCATATCAAATACCTTAATTACAGCAGCATCACTTCGATTTATATGCTTCTATCGTCTAGTGTGTTCAGATTTTTTTTTTTATTTATTCATTTAAAATACATCCATTACATCATTATTTAGACATATCATGAATTTTTCAACTATTTTTTATTGTAAATTAGTTTATGTATGCCAAATATTTTATTTAAATTCTCATACAAACAAATGATAAATTTATTTTAATTTTGGATCAATCCTTTTTCGAAAATGTTTGCATACAAATAAAACATTTTACGCTGGAAACCATAGTAAACTGGTACTTGTTTTTATCTCATGAAAAACGAAACAAAGTGGAACATTTAAAGAGTCATTGTGAACACAGTTTCCGCCCACCCATTCAAACACAGCCCGAACTGCAGGATGCACGTAGATATCCTTAGATGGTTCCCACGTTCATGGGAAAGGCCTTGGGTGCTCACAACTAAGGTCACAGAAACATGCCTCGGCAAAGATCTTTTGTTAAAAAAAATTATTACACTTAGACGTTAAATTCCCATTTTTTCCCCTTGAGTCACTGCTTTTATTTATTATCAAGTTTTGTTGTACAAATGTAAAATAGTATGAATTAATTTGATATGAAACATGTAATCTTTAGATACGAAATTCTAATGGAATCAAATCACGTGACGTCACAGCAATATCACGTAAAATGGCTGTACTGGTCGCATAACTTCCAATTGTATTTTATCTTATTATTTACTATGCGAACATGTTTTTTCCTCTCTTTCCGAGGATTCTTAATTTAATTTTGTAATTGCATAATTTTTTATAGCATCGTTTCTTTGATTGAAAAAAAAACTAAGCTAATATTTTTGGAAGATATCGCGAAAAAACACAACATTTCGATTAATTTTTAATTCATTAAAATTTTTGAAAAAAGACAAAATAACTCAGAGATGCATATTCTCATCTTTCTAAAAATATACGCTCTAAACTTGGTAGTCAACCAGTCTGACTTATAGAACTCCAATATACACGCACACAAACAGATATTCATCTTTAGTTTTAGCTGTAATAAAGATGAATCTATTAGTGTTTACGTGCATATGTGTGAAGATTATTATTGTTATATAATCAAAAACAAATTAAAAATGAATATAACTTAATATACATTATTATACTACATTATTAATTCATTACATACTAATACATTAATTACTACAATGTATCGATTAAAAGTTTGATACATTATTATACTACAATACATCGATTAAAAGTTTGAATTTGCTATAAAATTTTCAAATAAATTTTAGCAATAGAAGTTATTTTTTAATTTTATACTTAAAATAAAATCTTTAGATTACACCATTATCAAAAAAACAATTTATTCCTAAAACTTAAATATGAAATAAACTCTATAAATTGATAAAACATACAGAACGCAGTGTGAGATGATGAAATATTTATTTCTCATTAAAAATTCAATATCCTAATTACTGTGATTTTGAAATTTAATACCATTATTTCCTTGTGTAAGCAAATATCCTTTACTCGTCGATAATGGATTACGCCATCATCCAATTCTATTCTTAAAAACATAAAATTATTTCTGCTTGTTGTTTTCTAAACGTTAAATTGCCATTTATTTAAAAGCCAATTTGCTTTATCTTCTGATGATTTAGTGACGCAAGAGTTACACGAAATTCCAAAAATTAAAAAGTTATTGCACATACAAAGATTAAAAAAAGAAAATTCTAACTCACTCTCAAAATATTTAAGAACATTTCCTTTTTAATTTTTCAGGAGAAATAAACTTATAATTTTTACTTCCAAATTGTATTTTTAGAAGTGTAATGTACTTTTACAAAACCTCATCTTCCTTTATTAAAGAAATGGAAAATTAATGTAGAAGAAAAGAAGCTTAAATAAAAGCTAATGGTACATATTCAAATCTGAGTAAAATTGATTGTACGGTTTGTGATTTTTGAAATTGTGATATTTAAATTTATAACATGACTTACCATTCTGCAACCAATGTCTTTATCTGCACCTTTATCTTTTACTGGCATAACAGCTTTTAGTTAAATAATCTTTTATGCCAGGAAACTGATTCTGAAAGGAATATTTCTTGACCTGAAAGAAATTTTCATTCTTTACTTTATCAATCACGTTATTAAATGAAATCGTTGCATTTATTTTTCCCTCGCAGACGATTTCCTCATCAAGATATTTTTTTATAATTTCGGAATATTTCTTGACATGAAAGAAAATTAATTATTTTTATTTTATTAATCATATTAATAAAATAAAAATGAAATGAATTTTTAATAATTTAATGAATAATAATATTTTTAATAACTTAATAAATGAAATTAAATGAAATCATTGTATTTATTTTTATTTTTTACCGCAGACGATTTTTTTTTATTGGTAAGATATTTATTTACAAATTAGGATGGCAGAAAAAATCTTTTAACTTTGGAATGAAACAAATATCCTGCTTTCACTAGTTACTTTTCTGAATCATTTGGTTAGTTTTAAAGATTAAAATAGTTTCGAACTCGATGTAAGAAACATCTCAACAAAATATTGTTTTGGATTTGCTCCGTCTATCTTGATTTCGAGTAATTTTATTTCAGTAAGCCTTACATTATTTGCGTATTTATTCGTATATCATGCAGTAATTTAGAGAAATTTCAGGATTTGTTTAGAGGTGATATCTGAAAATATTATCGATCAAAATCAATATTTATACCATCTTGAAATTCTAAAAACTAATTATAGGTTCAATAATACGAATGAAGTTTGTATTTTTTTTCTATAATTTTAATAAATTTCAATATGATTCGTAACTGTAGTTTTCATTGTTATAATTTAATTCAGACTCCACTAATTTATTAATTTTCTAAATTGTTTGTTTTTCTTCTGTTACTTTAGAACATTATACATCAGATAAGTTTTTGAATCAACGGTTTCACTTTACTTTTAAAGTATGAAAAGAGACCAAGTTATTTTATAGCATAAAAATATTAGATTTTCTTCTCTCTCTCTCTCTCAGTGCGTAATTTTAAGCATCAAGTAATTTTATTTCAGGGTTAGATATATCAATAGATATTTATTAAATATGCACGAATCATTTAAAAGTTTTTTTAACTCCTAATGCGTAATTGTATAGTTTTTTTTACTACTTCCAATTCTATATTTAATTCTCTATTTCATTAGGAAATATCTGTTTTTATTTTAAAAGTACTTGAACATTATAAAATTTAATTATTGTTCTAACTAATTCAATCACATGTCACTTCGATTGCTAAAAAAATTTTTTATCAATCAGATATCTTTTTGATACAAAATCAATTTTTTGTCAGATATTTCACATTTTATGAATAGTCCCCCCCTCTCCACTTGCTATTAAGGCCATATTATCATTTATATTTTGGAATCATACTTGGCATATGACATATTCTTTTATGTGACAGAAGGGTTTAAATAGTTACTATGGACATTTTATTTGTTCTCTGAATATTATGCATTTTTGCATTATAAGATAATAAATTTGTTTTGTTCCAGGGTGAAAACCTCAGTAGCAGTTAATTTATTAGTCATTCGTAATTCAACTAGAAAATGCATTTTATAATTGTGTTTGCAATGTAAACTTTTTGTAATTTATATATCTCATGATTGCTTTAAATTATAATCTTAAATAAATCTCATATTTTCAAAAAACATTCTACCTATCGCCTTTAGCACATAATTCTAAGGGCCTAGATATTTAACTTAATTAACATCAAAACCTGTCAGATATTTCAGTTGATTCATGCCTCAAAATTTAATATTAATAGTAATTTTGTTTATGTCGTATGCCTTGGTTCTTCTTTTTTTTAAAAAAAAGTTTTGTATTTAATTCTTAATATTTTGTTGCAATTGAAGCTTTCAGAGTACCATAAATGAAATAAGTTCATTAACTACATTAAAGTTAGTCAATATAAAGAAAATAATATCAAGGAATTATAAAAGTCCAAAAATACTTTTCTTATTATTATTTAGATTTCATTATTTCTTAAATCTTAGTTATCTCTGAGCTAAAGTTTCTGAGAAAAGAGGTTATACGAATTTTTATTTTTCAATGGATTGGAAACATTTTTTGTATATCTGCCGCTAATGTCATCATATGCATGTATGCCTTTTGTCTATTAAAGCATCTACAAGGAAGTTTCTGTACGGTTTCATCCGTTATATATTGAAATATCATGAAAAAGCACGGCAAACGAACGTTCTATTATTTCAATTCACTAAATTTGGTACTTAAAACTGTTTATAAGGAGATAAAATATATACATGCATAACTGATTTTGTAACTTGGGAGTTGGGTTATGAGTTATCCATCGCCTGAAGGCTACTGGAAATTTTAATCTGAAATTGTGTAAAAATATAATAATGAATAATGCTTAATACCATGAGCATAATAAATACCCCATGTTATCTAAAATAGTACCAAACCAGTCTAATTTTTTATTAGTTACTCGATTTCCATTTGATGATGATGCCGTGTCCGTATTACCAAGGAAAAGGGATACAATAGCTTTTGAGAGTAAAGGCCCTTGAGCACCTGAAGGTAGAAGTCAGACTTCTATTTTGTGAAATTCGTTATCCTAGTTTCTGTTAAATCCGGCAAAATCTATGAACCGCTTTTCTGCAGCATACACCGTTGAACACACCTTCGTTCCTTTTTTCTGACATAGCTTATATGAAGATGACACTCACACATTCGCTTCCACAACCCCTTGGGGGGGGGGCACATTCACACACCTCACAGTTAGAACAAATATGAAAAAAAACATGCCAGGGCCGAAACGTCCAAATCATATGGAAGATGTGTTATCCTTATGCCTGGGCGGCTACTGTCCATTTTCATAAGAGTGTGGATTACATTAAGTGTTTGTGAGGAAGACTTCAAAATAAAATCATTGTTTAATATGAAACTAATTTTGGAAAGGGGAATTCAGTTCTTGCTTACTTTTATTGTCTATGTTTATTTGGCGATTTTTAAATTATTCCAAAATTCTCTTGCGCTTATACATACAATGCAACTATCTAGGCCATATACCACAGGATAAAAAAGTCATGGAATATTTCCTAGAAAAATGTTGGACGCTTATTGCATTAACTCGACATGGCATGGACTCAAGAAGTCGATGGAAGTTCCCTATTGAAATATTGAATCATGTTGCCTCTATAGAAGCCCACTATTGCAAAAGTGTTGTCGGTGCAGGATTTTGTCCAAACACAGGGTGACACGCACACTGCTGATTTTGGTCATTAAGTGCAGGCAGTAAATCACTGTATTATCCATGGTAGCATATTCAGACAAAAATTGCATATTCTCAGGATATATATTTTTTTTTTCTTTTGAGATTTTGAACCTCGAAATGCTGAATTTCTCATCGCAGTCAGAATTGGAGTGTCCCATGAGTGTAGCTCAAGTTATCACTCCACAAGTTTGTTAATTCCCGTCGTACGGCCATAATCATGTCAAAAACCTTTTTATATTAATCACTGAAATGCAAATGAAAACACTGCCAATGTATTCTCAATTAATATATTTTGTACACGATTCTACTGCTTCTATATTTCCATATTGCTATGGCATAATTTTTGTCATAATTTATGACTTAATTTATCTCAGCGATAAATGTCGGGGCCAAAAAAAAAAATCTTATATTAGCATTCGTATGAAAACTATCAGAAAAGAAAATAGACATCTGTTTGTATACCTCACACTCTTCTTCCGCCTCTTTATGTAATTATAAAAATTTCAGGAAGTTTTAAAAATAATAGAAGTTCATGAATCGTCTAGATGTTCCAAAAATATTTGTTCGGCTTTGAGAGAATAATATTTTTAATCAAATTGTGCGTATAAGATCGAGTTTAGACAAGAGAAAGGTAGATATTAAATTTCCTTTAAGTATACCAAATTTAAACTTCTATTTAAAGCATACATTCACATTTTGTAGTATAAATGAATGCATAATTTTAAAGAGTTTAACCTTATTCATTTAGTTACAATCCACAAAAAATACTTTTATATTATTACAAAGAATAATACTTTGATTAATACTCATCAATTTCAAATATCAATGCCATGATATTATATTATTAAAATCTCTTTTTTTTAAATAATGAGCTATAAAAAATTTTTATTAGCTGCCAGACATTGAAGTTGGGCTTGGTTTAAATTTATTTCCTCACAATGCATCCAAAATAATCTTCTTTTTATTAATATTCAGCTATTGCTGTTCTTTAAGTTTTAAGCAAAAGGCCAAATCTCTTTTCCTTCTTTTTTTATTCGAAATCAGTCTAAAAAAATTATTTGTTCATCTTAATACGTTTAACACTAGAACTTCAAATTTTTTGAAACAAATTTTTGAAAACA
Organism: Argiope argentata; assembly: GCA_026289955.1. Classification (NCBI taxonomy): domain Eukaryota; kingdom Metazoa; phylum Arthropoda; class Arachnida; order Araneae; family Araneidae; genus Argiope; species Argiope argentata. Next base: position 1,703,576 of record JAOUZG010011055.1, on the reverse strand, counting down.
CATGGTGAATTACTTAAGATCAAAAGCATCTGTAAAATTGAACAAGTAGAACAGAAAAGTGAAATTTTAAAAGCAGTCTGTATCTCAACAGTATTTGCACACTGCTTTATATATTAAACAATTTTTAAAGCATTAAAAAAATTGTAGAAGCTTACCTTTGAACATGATTCTTATCAATAAGATACCATGTTAGTAAAGGCCCTATCACACGGCGAAATACCGTCAGCACTTTCATCGTCAGTTGTCGATTTTTCCCCGCAAGCAACCGGTCAAGCAAGATTTCCGTCATCGTCAACTTTTTCTAACCTGCTTGAAAATGTCCACAATAGTGACGGAAATATTGTTTACAAACGAAATTCAACCAATCATGTAAAACTTTGGAAGTGACGTAGTGTGCCAAGAATGGCGTAATTGGCGCTACTATACTAAAAATGCATGCATTTAATCTTACATATTACTAAATACTAAAAATAGTTTCGGTATCTTTTTCCCATTCTGGGGGGCAACTTATACTACCGTATGAGGAATAGTTCTCTAGAAGGATCTTCGAACTTGTGATGGAATTTTCAGAGATCCATCAGGATATTTTTAAGTAAATAAAAAAAATATTAATGCTGATGTGAATTGTTTTCTTTTTGTGAAATATATTTGGCCATATTCAGCCTTTATTTATTCAAATAATAGTATAATCTTTTGATTATGGTAATTCCTTAAATAGTTTGTAAACAGCTTCTTTATAATTAAAAAATTTTAACTCCAATGTTAGAGTGAAAAATATAATAGTGATTTTAAATTTTAATACTTAGATGTTCCTTCAATGTTGCAGAAATATAAAACATATTTGGTTTTGACAAAAATAGAAAAATGATCCTACTTTTATCATTAGCTAAACACTAAAGCACCTTTTGTATGATAGACAATAAAATTTAGGCTTCTTTTTCTACAATTTTTTTCTTTTAAATTTAACAAATTAACAGTTAATTTAGAATGATTTCTGATTATACATTTGCATTGAGAAAATTGCATAGAATGGCCACACATTTGGAAATAGTCAGACTAAAAAACAAGTATTTTATTGCTTCTCATTCCTGATGTAATGTGGAGGTTTTTTTTTTTTTATGTTTAGCAATTTGAAATTTTACGAAAAACCTATTTTTTATTATCTATGTAAAGATAAATGAAGTTTTAATACTTTAGCTTTGAAAAAAAAACTAAGGAAAATGCAATAACATATTTTGGAAAATTATTTTTGATTATTATTATTGAATGAAAATTATTTAATGATTCCTATTTTTCACAAATATTGGTAATAAATCCACAAAGATTTTTTAAAAAAAAAACTTTGGAGTTGCAAATAAAATTTAAAAAAAACATTTAACTCATTTTTTAAAAGTAATTTTAGAAATGAGCGAGATTAAATAGTGTATTGCCTTAGAATTTACAAATATTTATCAAATGAAGAATCCTATTCGATGAATTGTTTTATAATTTTGAACTGATGTGGGAAAATAAAAATTATTTAAAGGAATGATAAATACAAATCAAGTCCAATATACATTCTCAAAAATTATTTTTTTTAAATAAAAAGGAGGGGAAAAACATTCAATCAAATTTAAAAGAGTAAAAAATACTTCTTATTCAATGATATGGTGGTAATGCATTTAAATCCTGTTTTTATTTTTAAATAAAATTCCAAAAAATATGTTCTTAGTGAATTTTTTATGTTCCAGAATCAATTTCTTGCCATATTTCAAATTCCTAACTTTAATTATTTGTACTTCACATCTAGAAATAGTAGTTTTTATTTTTATACTTTACACAAAACCTAAAATTTGTCGAGATGGATCCAACAAATATCAGTTTTCATATAGACAAAAATCATTAGATTTCAAAAGTTATTTAATTTTGTTTTAATTGTATTGGCACTCCTCTTCTGTTTTATTTATGAATTTTTGTTTTATTTGCACTTTTCCAGAAAAATAAGCACTTTTAAGGTACTTAAAATTGATTTTAAAATTTCAGCACTATTTATGATGGTATGCACCTTTTAAGCTTAATTGGATGCACACCCACAAATCATTTTTCTTTTCAATATATTTTTGTTTTAAATTTAATATTGATAAGATGCATTTAAAGGAAGTTATAAAATACAAACACAAAAGGAGCATTTTTTTTTTTTTTTGCTTGTCATTATTACTACAAAAATAATTACAAAACTGTTACTAAGAATAATTAAAAATTTTATTATTTTACAGAATTCATTGTTATTAAATTTGATAAAAACATTACAATTAGTAGAATTGTACGATAAATATTTACAATAAATAACAAAAAGATTGATACTATTAGAAATGAAAAAGACATTCAAAGGAAAAAATGGCTAGAAAAGTATTTTCAAATTCGATAAATGTACAACGTCTCATTTTACAATCCTTATTATATTCATTGTATTAAGCATTTAAAAAATTAAATTTGAAGCAGAAGGGATTCAATTCCAGTTAATTCGATAATGTGTCAATAGAATTGCTATGGACAAATTTCAAGATAGTTTGCATTTTTTTTAAAGTTACAGCTATTATTGTAATGTATATTATTGTAATGCTTTTGCATTCATTAAAGCCTAATGGTATCACTTAAAAAATTATCCCGGATTTAATTGCAAATTAAAGCAACGTCTTGACTAGAATCCCACGAATTATGAAATAAGAAAACTGCCGCTATTCACTAAGTAGGAGAAACGGATAAAGAGCGATAAATGCACCATAACGTAAACCTAAGTTTTTAGCTTTACCAGACAGCAAATCCTCAAGTGACGTGACTTTCGTCACCGTTTTGTCGACGAAAGTGCTGACGGAATTTCGCCGTGTGATAGGGCCTTAAGCTATCATTTGAACCTTGAAACATATAAATAAAACACCCATCACATATAATTCGATTAAAACTATTGTGCTATGTAATTACGTTTTGGGAAAATTAATTCAAATAAAACTCTTGTGAATAATTCTTAATTTTGATATATAAACTTTTCAAAACTGTCATTGAAAGTGTAATTAATTCAATACATTTTCAGACATACCTTAACTGTGAACCGCTTTTCACTCTTTCAACAGCGCGAAAACAAACACATAAGAAACCATAACAAACCCTTTTAAGCCAGCAAAAATGTTGTTTGTCTTCAATAAACCCGTGTGGGTGGGTCTAACGGTGAAAATCAGGTGAGTTCGCTTCGTTTTTTAAAAATTTTAGTGTGCGCTTTATCTTTAATTCCTGTAATTTTTAAACTTTTAGTAAGACAATATTTGGCTTTGAGACAAGCAAAAGTTAGCATTGGTGTTTTGTCCCAAACATTCTGTCAAAGTGAAACAATGTAGAATCATAGTAGTATAATACGCAGGCGTAGTAATACATTACCACTTCTTATCTTTTAATTATTATTTATTTATTTATTATATAAGTTAAAACCATAATCCAATAATCAATTTTTCTTCCAAAAATAATTTTGAATGAACTGATTCTTGAAAAAGAAAGTAAGATTGTAGTGTCATATTCTTGAAAAAGTTCTTTTTCCATATAAATACTATTTATTAATTTTGAAACATAAATAATTTCGGTAGATTATTCTATTTTCAAAGGACTTTATTTTTTTAGTTTTGAAATAATTACTTTCATTATAAAACAAAAATTATTCAGATTGAATTTATTTTTCAAAAAAGCAACACCATATTCCATTTTATTTTAATCATGAAGATGTATTATTCTGAGTAAGATCAAATTATAAGTTAAACAGTAACAGATTCATAATTATTTTGCCAAAACAAAATATTAAACTACTAGCATTCTCAATAATATTTAGTGAGAGATTCAATTATATTTACTAATTATTTCCTCTAATAATTTTTCAGCTTTTACGTAAGTTAACGTACGTGTCAGTGTTTTTTTTTTAAATGATAAATTGCCATAAATCTGAAATTTGCCAATAGGTTGTGATTAATACATGAATATCTTTTTTCTAAAGGAAATTACTTACTTTCATGGCTTAGTTATTGAAGACTGATTAAAGTATTCAACTTTTTCATTAATTTGGTGATAATAATTTACAATTAATGTAATTTAAAGGGATAGATATTGAAATATATCACTTCAATAAGTTTTTAGAATTTTATAAAAAATTTCTGAACATACTTTGTTTTATTGGCATTTGTAATTTGTCAAACTTTGTTAAAATATAATTATTAGATCTTCCATTAATTCCTACAAAACTGTGTTTAAAGAGTTTACTTCTGGGGAGCAAGAACTTGATATAGCTATTTCAATCTTTTTATTATTATTATTGAGTTGGCATGTTATACAATGGTAATAAATATAAAATTAGTACCAATAATCCTGAGAATTAAATCAGATAATAACTTTTTTATAACCAGAATGATCCAATTGCTTATGAGTTTGATTTAATTATTTAAAACTTTTGTGGAAATGAAATAATTATTTTATACAGATTTTCTGTTTAGTTATTACCTTAAGTTATTTAGTCTTATTAATCAGGTCTACATAAATTAGGATTCTTTCATTGAATTTTTGTCATTAATATCAAATCAATTGTTGAAAATGAGAAATCGAATATTTCAATAACATTCCAGCTTCAATATTTATGAAATCTTTTTGATAATTTCATTACTCAGCATGTTAGCTTTTAACATAGACAAAATAGGATATCTCTAAAATTTCCAACTTTTTTTTTAAATAATAAAAAAAAAATTAGAAAGTATAAATAACAAGCTTCATTTCGAATAATGGTAATAGTAAAATATAATTAATGTGTCAGTTATGGCAAGAAGTTGTATTTTGTTGCTGCTTAATTTTTTTCATAATCTTTTTTAAAATTTTTGACCTTATAAGAACTTTAAAAGAACTAACCAAAACACTTTTAGATTTAAAAAGAACATCAAAAATTCCTACACTTATATGACTTTTCTACAAAAGCATAGCATGCTACATCAGAATTATTAATCTTACTTTATTTCTTTTAATGTTTCTAATACACTTGAATATTTATTAGCCAACATAAATTTAACATTTTTTTTCAACAATTAATTTAAGGAATATCTAAGTTAAGCATATTCAAGAATGACTTTTATATAAACATTTATACTGAGAACAAAAAAAAAGTTTTTTTTTTAAATAATTATGGCTGCTAGTTTTTTAAAAAAATTATTATTATTATTTCTTTGTAGTCATTGGCATTAATAATTTTACCCTGCTCAATTTCAGTACTTTGGGTTAATTTTAATTTGTGTAAAAACACATTTAAGTACATTCAGTTAAATGTCTCTTTCTTTACAAACATCCAAGACAGTTTTCATAGGATGAGTATGCAATGATATCATCAAAATAATTGAAAAAAAATTAATTTTGTAGTTTAATTTTTTTTTCAAATTAATCTGTTTAAGATTAAAAAAGTTACTTTAAAGTCAAATTGTAATCTGCACTATGCTTATAAGTCAAAATGTGTGAGGAAAATGTTTTACAATATTTTGCACTGAATATCTATATGCCAAAACTTTAAAGCTATATGGTTCAGAATCTGACTTACATTGAACATTAATTCTTATCAAATCCATGCTTAGTTCAGTCATTTTGCTTTCTTAATATTACAAACTAAAGTTAATGTTGAGGAATATAGACTATTGTTGTTGTTTTTATCAAGCAACTTCTCAATAATTACTCACCTGTTCTTACTTTCTTGCTTTTCAACAGAAGTACATAAGGTCCCAAACTGCCTGAGAAATCAAAACTAAGCATTATTCTTTAAGTGCAAATCTGATTTCCTTTGTATCATGCTTATACTTGCCAAAAATACAATTACATTTCAAAAATAAATATTATTTCTCTTAATTCTTACTTTAATTGATATTTATAGTCTTTGACAATTCAAGATAAGAAAATTTAATTTCAGTGGACTAAGAATAATGAGAACTGACATTTTTATTTTCAGAAACATGCAAAGAATGTTACTTTACATTTCTCATTTTCAAGTTTTTTCAGAATTTTTCCACTTGATAAATAATTTGAACATTTCAATAAATAGTAAATTTATATATATGTATATATTTCTAAGATAGGTATAGTATAAGATAAAGTATGGTCTAGAACATACATAGTTACTTTTGTGTTTGAGTACCAAACTTTAAGTAGGATGAGTATGTATTTTATAGGTTTAGTATACATTGTATTTACTATAAAACTATGCTTTGGGCATTTGTCTCTTTCAGATGATTTTTTGCCTCAGAATCTTTGAAGAAAGCTATAAATTTTGGTTTTCTTCTTTTGGAAGGTTCATATTGAACTGTGGAGGGTTAGGGAGAATTTATTGGGGGGATTAATGTCTGAATTTTATGATAAAGAGTTTGAATGCCTTTGTTTTGGTAAAGTTTGTAAGAAGGGGGCAGCAATTTATTTTTAAAATGCATATAAATTTTGTGAAAAGAGATAGAATTTTATTCAAATGAAGGATCTTATTTGAGTTTATTTTACTTGAAATTATCAGGGTTACCAATGAGTGTATGTTTAAATTTGGATTTATAGTAAGGTCTGATTTTTCTATCTCTTTTCATTAAGTATTTGTACTTAAATATATATTTTTTTCAATTTAAAGATTTTTTCTCAGATTAATAAGTGTGACTTCTGTTAATCTTTTGAATATCATGGCAGTTGATATTCCTGATTGCCTAAATTAAATCTTTCGTGAAAAATGATTAGACATACTTCCTCTATCCTTGAAATGTTTTAGTCAGAAATCAGTTAAACTTATTGATTTTATGCAATATGTTTTTCTTTTGGAATGCAAATTGATATATCCTAATTTTTAATTTTATATGAATTTACCTACTTATTTAGAATATATTATTCTTTAAGTAACCATAGATATGTAGAAATTTACAATTATTATTGTCATTCTTTTATTAAAAGATTATATCCAGAGATCTATTAATCTTAAATAAATTCTTCAAAATCTTTCTTTTTTTAAATCTTATTGTATTTCTATATTAATGTTTATTTCAATTGTTTAGCAAAGAATCTTTTGATCCATAATGTGGTTCTTTGAATTTTATTTGAATTGAGGTAGCTTTTATGATGCCTTTCATTTTTTCCATTTTGCTATCTTCTACTATTTGTTACAATCTAACACTTATCATTTTTCTGTATTACTAGATATTTTATTATAACACCTTTTGCTGAATAGAAATAACTAAATGTAGATTTTGAATCAAGTGCAATGGTATCATTAAAAAATATAATTTAAAGCTAAGGTGAAGAAATAAAGATCATAATTCTTGATTATAAAATATTTTATTCAATAAAATTTGTGCTCTTGAATTAATAAATTTTGTCACTTTTTAATAAAAAAAACTATCTCCCCAATCTTGATACTAATAATTAAAAATCGAAGAAACATGTTGATTGAAAGTATTCTACATTTTTTTAGATTCCAAATTCAGTATTTCATTGTCTTTCTCATGTATCAAAACTAATGGCTAAAATACAGCTTTTAAGTACCATAATTTCTTTCATTTTATCAAGAAATCAGAGAGAATTATTCACAAAGCAGGTCATGTTTGATAACCAAACATATAAAATTACATATATGTCTGCAGCAAGTTTATATATATATTTTTTTCTATGTCCATATGCCAAAAAACTTAATGAATGAACTTGTTGCAGTTTAGTTTTTGACAATAGTATCACAAACTTTAAAGAGCTTTGAACTTGAAAAAGAATTTTACATTATATTGTTCAAATCCATAAAAATTATAATAATGTTGAACTGCTTATTCAAATACTTTTTGTGTAATTATTATTAATTTTTTTATAACAAAATATTTTAGTATAGCATACATTTAAAAAAATGTTTGCAATGTTTAATTTTTAACTTGAGTTGTAAATATAGATTAAATTCAGGGCTTGCCTATAATCTTTTGGCACAACTTGTCTTAGTCAATCCAACGAATATTAACAAAGGTAGTTTAGTTTTTAGTTTACTGACTTTGTTCTGTCATTCAAATTTGTCACTCAAATTGCTGTATTAAGTTTATTTTTATTTTTATTACTAACTTTTTCATTGCTATCTTTATTTATATAGGCAAGTATTTTATTTTATTTTATTTTCTCCCCCCAAAACCTTTTTGGATCTGTAAAAAAAATAATTCAAATTATCTTTCAAAATATTTTCAACAAGTTCATTGCCATGTCATTACGAATATAGTTTTGATTAGCATCAAAACTATATTCATGAGGACATCTCTCAAAAAATAATAATTATAAGTTCTATATTAATGCATTTTTAATCTTAATTATAAAAGTACATTTCATTTAGGGTTTCTTATTTGCTTTTGACAGAACTTTTTGTCTGACTTTTCATTACGAATAATCAAGGATAATTTAGAAAGCCATATACATTTTTTAAATTTAAATTTGCTCATGAATTCGCTATATTAACTATATCTAATTTTTGAGACATCGATAATAAATAGAAGTCAAATTTTAATTCGTATGATTCCTTTCTGATTATTTTTCTTTTTTCGCTGATTTAAGAATCGACTATATCTCTAAAAAATTGAATATTAACGAGTTAATTATGCAATAAAATATTAATGAGTTAAATATATGGGTTATTCCGTATAAAGCTAAATAAAAATCTGCACATTTTTAAGAATTTTTGATAGAATTTTTACTTTTTATTTTTCAGCTTAGTAAACAATAATAACATGCAAGTTTATCATCAACATGCAAACTATATTTAATTGCATTAAAATATAATATAAATTAATTTTATTCTTAAATTTACAACTTAGAAACATGTTGTATATTTTTTGTTTCTATTTATTTATGTATTTATTTTAACACTTTAACTCCGAAAAGTAATGGAATGCATTATATATACATGTCTGAAGCACTTAGAAATCACAGTTTTTTAGCATTTAAAAATCACAGAAATAGTTGTGGGTTTATGATAATTCCTAAAAATTAATATGAAAGATTTTGATGTTAGACGACTTTTATAATTAGCATTACCCAGCTAGAAGAACATGAAAACGATGCATGTGTGCTGAATTCTATATAAGCCAGATAACTTCCTTCGAGCTGAAGAGTCCCATTTGCTTGATCGGTATGTTACTCGGCTACTAACCATAAGATTGGGAGTTCGGGCCTAGCGCAACACAATGCCAGTCAGGTCGAACATAGGATTGCAAAGGGGTAATATCATGAAAAGCGTATTTATTTTACATAAATACTTTGAAATACTTTCTGATAATACTTCAAAATAGAATAGAAAAAATTTGCTTCCTGATATAAGACTTCTTATTGCGCCGTTGCAAAAAATTAAGTGTTCATATTTGGCTTTTTATTTGTCGCATCCGAAGTGTGTATAGTTTTGGGAATCATCAAAAAATTGGGCCGTGAAACACGTGAATTTCCTAATTTATTTTTAAAGAAATTATGTCTGTCAGAAATCGAAATAAACTAAAAAACGCAAAAAGAATCAAAATTTGTGTGTGGTTTGTACACTGATTCATGAATTGACTGCAATCAAAATTTGATGGAAATCCATCAACGGGAAGGTATTGTTCTGTCTATCCATCCTGTTGTAAAATTGATTTTGGATGTGAACACAATAACTCAAAATTAGAGTACTCTAGTTATATGAAATTAACTGTGCAGTTTTTCACGAGGATTATAAATATGTGCTGAATTTCGGAGGAGAGAGAAAGAAAAGAACATTCTGTTTGTCATTCCAGTAAGGAAAAGATACAGGCTATATAATTGATTTCCGGATGAGATTTATTATAAAAGAAATACGCCTTTACAGCGATTATTCGTTAAAAATACAAAGCGCAATTTACAGCCGCCTTTCAAAGAAATAAGGTTTGAACCTTCAGCTTAGCTTATAGACTAATAAGTTGATGCCAACGTGCAGCGTTATAGACAATTCCAAAGACAAAGCTGGGTATCTTCTTAAATTCATTCGCATAGATTTTCTGACAGAACAGGAAGAACATTTTTTTATGTCGGTATCTAATTAAAACCCCGCCATAAATCTTGCATTTTTCAGCCACGTTTTTGACGCCAAGCCTGTTCCCAAGATCGGGAATCACTAGCCTGACATCCATTATTAAGAACATCGTTAAATCTCAATTCCGACAATAAAAGGAAAATTGAATGAAGTTATTATTACAGATTCATCACTATATCTTGAGAAGGATTTGTAATTGCAACTCACATGTGTTTTACATGATCGTTTGTTAATTAAGTCCCTAGACTAACCTAGACATTTGTTTACTTGGTTAGAGCAAACTTTGGTTAAATGGCAATTCTTGTCATTTACTAACGTGTTTTTTTTTTCTTTTACTTTAGGAATGAGTACAAGACTGGGACTGAGTAGCGAGTTCATTCATTTTTACTCTACACACAACACAGGAGGAGTTATCTCAGGATATAACGACAAGGAGAACAGGACGTCTCTGGATCCCTTTGTTCCTGTACAAATATTTGTTACTATTATATTTACAATTTTCGTCTTAGTATTCTTCTGTGGTTGCTGCTGTGTTGCCCGTAAACTGCTTTGGAGACATCTTGAGAGGAACGGGGATGCGAATCACTCTCAGCCTGAAGGCCTGTGGAGCAACGTGAATGCAAATCCATCTCGACCTGCTGGCTTATTGAGCAACGTGAATGCGAATCCATCTCGACCTGCTGGCCTATTGAGCAACGTGAATGCGAATCCATCTCGACCTGCTGGTTTATTGAGCAACGTGAATGCGAATCCATCTCGACCTGCTGGCCTATTGAGCAACGTGAATGCGAATCCATCTCGACCTAGAGGCCAATTGAGCAACGTGAATGCGACTGCTTCTCTGTCCATAGCCCAATGGAATAACATTGATCCGATTCTCCCTTCGCCTGTACAGCCCACGGCTCCTCCATTGATTCAGGAACAAGTAATCACACCTGTTGACGACCGAATGCCTGTGGGGGACACTGATGTCCCTCCTGACTATTCGTCAGTTGCAAAGCAAAAGACTGCAACAGCTATTGTTAGTGATAACTTAAATCGTTATCCAAAAGTGATTGGAGGGAAAAGGGCGGAAACACCTCCTCCAGATTATATGACAGTGGCGCCTTTCAAATGAAGCAAATGCATCCATAGAATTTTCGATTCTTTTTAATATTACCCTAGCTAATATAAATGGTTTACTCTCAAGTGCTTCAATGCTTATAGCTATTAGTTACCTTAGTGATAATTGTATTTAAAAGTGATATAGAAGGACATATTATCCTCATGGTCCTCAATGGATTCTAATATTATCTTAGGCTTAGCAAGGGTAGTTGTCCTTGTGGGCCAAAATATCCAGGGTATTCGACCTCCTAGTCTTATTTGATTGGATACACAAGGAGTTAAGTTTTAAATTGAGATAGATATTGTTTATCTCATTATTTATTTTACTTTGAAGGCTTCAAGTCTTAAAAATTGACTGTGATAATTTATGAAATTATTTAAATTACCAAAGTAATTTATATATGTATATTTGAAAAGTTATTTTTATATGTATGTAATAAAACTCAAAGTTTTAAGAATTCAATCACAAAACCATTTAAAATATAATAAGTTTTAAAAATTTTAAGGAAACAAGTAATATAAAAAAATGGTCAATTCCTACTTAAATCTACAAAAAAAATTTATTTTAGCTACTTTTTATTAAATACAACTAATATAAATAATTAATCAAAAAAGTATAATTGCCCAAAATAAAGTAATAGTTCGTATCCGTTGAAAATAAATCCGAATGCACTCAATTGGCGTTGAATTTTCAACGCCAATAGAGGCAATGCAAATGCGTGAATTTTCTACTCCAGTTGAGGTAACGCAATACAGATGAAATTTTTTTAATTTTCTTTATTCTGTATTATTTTAATTCCTAAATACTTCAGAATGAATTCGAAAAATCGATTAATTAATTTTAAAAGCATCAAACATTAAGAAAATAAACAGAATCGTTTGAAATAATCGGCAGAAAACATGTTACGTGTAACCTTATTAACTTGGGGGGGGGGAAACAAACTGAATTCGTTACTTATTTGGTGGTGGGGAAATGCCGATTTTTGGTGAGAATGTTAGCTTTTAATTAATTAATAAAAAATTAATGAATTAATATTCGAAAAAATAAACAGCATTAACATCAAATGTAATTAAATTTAAAAGGATGAATAAAAAATATTTTATTAACGATTGAAAATTTGAACTATATATATATATATATATATATATATATATATATATATATATATATAGGAAGAGTGTAAGCTAATAGAAGGAATTGAATAAAAACGAATAAAGTAAAATAATCTAAATATTTCTTAGACTAGGTTTAGTAAGAAAAGATGTTATCCAATATGCCTCCTATCTTATAATTGCTACATTAATTTAAAATAAATGCATTAATTACCAAATCAATTAAGCTTTTTTTAAAATTATCATCAATTTGTTAGAATTCAAAAAGTTTCCATTCAATTTTAAAATTAAAGCGAGCATCTTTTTAATTAAACAAAAGTACATAAATAAAAATTCAGTTAACATTTATTTGAAAGTTATTATTGTACATTTATTTTTGCATATTGTAAATAAAACTATTTATTATAATAAAAGCTTTCTTTATGACTTGTAAAGAAGTGTGAGATTTTTTTTAACTGTCAGCATTCAACAAAAACTCTCCGCAATTATGGTAGTAACTAAGAATTTTAATTAACTGGTTTAGATTACTCTATGTACATTTTTTCCGAAACGCAGTGTACTCTGCGTATTGCAGGTTTGGCTTTATGCCGAAAAGCCAAATATGGCCATTGTACGCCAAACACACGATTTTGAAAAAGTTTTCCGAATTTTCATTATGTTTCGAAGAACTTGAAAGAAGTAAGGTATTAAGATTTATAGCAACAATGACTGTTATCCCCATGTTTCGAAGAAACAAAAAAGCTAAAAACTTTGGAAGAACAGAAAAACTTAAATAAGCTTGCCAATTCTAAATAAAAAATAAAATAAGTTTGCATGTGGATTATTACCCAACAACTGAGTTTTATTTTTGTCAAAACGGTTTCATATGCTAAAATTTGGGCACAGTAAAAAAAAAAAACCCGTTTAATTGAAAGAGGGTATATTTCAAGATAAAATTGGTACAAAATATTCTACGCATGAACTTAAAGTGAGTTTAATCACTGGAGACAAAGACAAATAAAATATTTATTCTAATAAAATGTTTTTAATTCAGGAAAACAAATATCTTGGTAGCCATTTGATAAGAATATTTTATGTTTTAGAGAATTGAAATGTCTTTTTTTTATATATA
>JAOUZG010011055.1:1664499-1675338 GCA_026289955.1 Argiope argentata | reverse complement strand
GCCTGCAGGGCAATCGAGCAGCGTGAATCCGTATCCTTCTCAGCCTGTAAGTCATTGGAGCAATGTAGATATGAATCCTTATCAGCCCGCAGGACAGTCGAGCAGCATGTATCCGTATCCTTCGCAGCCTGTAAGCCAATGGAACAATGGGGATACGAATCCCTCCCGGGCTGTTCTGCCCACGACACCTCCAGTACTTCAGGAAAACTTCCGATCACCTGTTGATGGCTATGATGCCCCTCCCTCCTACCGATCAGTTATTGAGCAAGAGACTGGGGAGCCTATAGTTAGTGATTATAGAAATCGATATCTCAGATTAAAGGCGAAAACACCTCCTCCAGATTATATGACAGTGTTATCTTTTAAGAGAAGCTAGTAAGTCCATAAACTTGGCGACTGCTTGTAATCAGAGACCTAGCTAACGTTAATGGCTTGCTTTTACTGGCCGTAATGCTTATGGCTGATCATTTGCTTAAATGGTATTTCGTATTTAAAAGTCATAAAAGACATTTTGTCTTCATGGCCCTCACTGAATTTTTGAATGCTATCAGTGACGTAACAAGGGAAATTGTCACCCAAAATTATCAGCCTTGTGTGCCAAAATATCCAAATATTTGATATCGTAATCTCATTTGACATTTAAAGACTTAATCTATGGTCACTAGCATTATTGACAGCTTAGATTGTTTTCTGAGAGTAGTTGGAGTTAAAAAAAAGTTGAAAATGTCTACACCAGTTTATATGATAGCGGCACCTTTGGAGGGAAGCTAGATTATCCGTAGAATTGGCGACTGTTTATAATCAATGACCAAACTAACCAAAGTGGCTTGCTCTTATGTGCCATAATGCTTATAGCTATTCGTTTATTACAGTCGGCCACAACAAATCCTGTCGATACTGTTCAGTGGTGACGGGGTGGTCGGCTGTACACAAGAAGAAGCTATTCGTTTATTTAATTATATTTGGTACTTAAAGGTGATATCGAAGGACATTTTCTCTTCACTGGGTTGATGAAAAATTCTGTGGTCGTTATAAGGATAATTGTCACCCAAATTATCATCCATGTGTGCTAAAATATCCAGGTCTTGGAATTTCCTAACATTATTTGATATTTAAAGGCGAAAGACTACGATAGATAGCTTTAGTGACATCTTAAAGTCGTTTTCCGAGAGTGGTTGAAGGAACAAAAAGTCAGTAATACCTCTTCCAGATTATATGACAATGGCAACTTTCAAGTGAAGCAAGTTCATTCACAGAACTGGCTACTGTTTGTTATCAGTGGCCTAGCTAACTTAAATTGCTTGCTCCTACCTGCAGTAATGCTTATGGCTAATCATTTCCTTAATGATATTTGGTGTTTAAATGTGATATAAAAGGACATTTATGTCCTTACTGCAATTGATGAAAATTTCATTTGAACAACAATGGTCCCAGGTAGCACAGCCTGTTGCACAATATTGTGCAATAGATATTATATGATATCAAACAATATTCTACAATATAAAACAATATTGCGAATATTGATCAATGCCATACAATATTGTACAATATTTGTGTGCTACTAGGGGTAATTGTCACCCGAATTATTGTCTATGCTGACTAGAATATTCAAGGTACATGATTTCCAAGTCTTATTGGGCATATAAAGTCGGAAGACTGTAACCGCTATCGTTAGTGACAGTTTAAATCGTTTTTCAAGAATGCTTAATGGAAAAAAAAGTCAGCAATGCCACCTTCAGATTATATAAATATAGTTCCTCCGAAAGGAATTTAGATTAGCCATAAAATTGGCGCTTGTTTTCAACTATTTGCTTCTTTATTTATACTTAGTACTTAAAAATGATATAGAAACACATTTTGTCCTCCCTGGAATTTGTGAAAAATTCAGTGGTGTAAGCAAGGGGGATTGTCACCCGGATCATATATTTGCTGACCGAAATATTCAGGGTATATGATCACCTAGTCTTATTTGGTATTTAAAAATGAACGAAAAGCACTATCATTGTTTGTTTGTTTTTCCCTGGAAGCCACAGAATTGGCTGCTCGAAACACTTATATTGTGTTGTTTCCAGTTTCTTCAGCGCTATTTTTTATCATGATTTTTAATTAGATATACTAGGATTATTGCTAAATTGAGATAGATATTGTATATCTTGTATTTATTTTATATGTAAGGCTTCAAGTCTTAAAAATTGACTGTGATAATTTATGAGATTATTTAAAAAATAGCAAGCCAAATACCAAATTCAATGCATTTGTTTGCAAAAATGAGTTATTTGTATAAATACCTAACCAAATTCAAAATGTTTTACTAGTTCCGTCACGAAAACCATTTTGAAATCTGATAAGTTTGATTGATTTTAAGGAAATAAAAAGTGAAACATAAATTCAACAAATAAAAAAACAATATATATCCCCAAAAATTTTTTATATTAGTAGAAAAAATAGCACTTGCGTATTCGACGCCAATGGTTTAGTAACTCATTGGCGACGGATTCAAATTGGGCGATAAAACGTCGACGCCAACGAAATCAACAAAATGATGGATGAAGTTTGAACAATTTTTTAAATAATGGCGGGGTTTTGACATTATTGGCGGTTTAACAAATCATTGGCGACGCCTTCAAATTTGGTGATAAACATCGACAGTCTAATACGTAAGTACCGAAAAAATATGATCTAAAATACTTCCTGTTTTATTACTGCTCTGTTAATTTTGATCTATAAATGCATTTATTACTAAATCAATCATATATATATATATATATATATATATATATATATATATATATATATATATATATATAATATTTGAAAATTACTATTCGAATTGAGTAATTCAGGATTAAAAACATCCCATTTAATTTCAAAATTGAAGCGAGTATCATTTTAATAAGACAAAAACCCACGAATAAACAATGAAATAAAATTTATCTGAAAATTTTTATTGGTATTTGGCAGTTTCGAGCTTATTAAAATTCCATTGCAATTTTATAATTAAAAGCAGAGTATTTTTTCTTAAGCACAATATCATTTTTAATTTTAAATAAAAGTTGCATTATTTATTTTATTATTATGTATTTTATTTAATATATTATTGTCATGCATTTATTTTGAATTGTTGATAACTTATTTGTATATATTTTTAATTATTTGTATTGCTTGTGTTCATATACGTACATATTTAAAAGCAG
Organism: Argiope argentata; assembly: GCA_026289955.1. Classification (NCBI taxonomy): domain Eukaryota; kingdom Metazoa; phylum Arthropoda; class Arachnida; order Araneae; family Araneidae; genus Argiope; species Argiope argentata. Next base: position 1,672,144 of record JAOUZG010011055.1, on the reverse strand, counting down.
TAAGCTGCTAGAAAACGATTAAGAAATGCAGATTTTAAAATTTTAATTCTGAAATTCCATTGTTGTTTGGTTTAAATAATTAAAAAAAAATCCAAGATTGTTTTAATCCAAATGTATTATTGCATTAAATGTGCTCTATTCTTGTAAGAATTATAATTGATTTGTTTATGTTTGATGGACTACTCTCGTTTCGGAATTGCTTTAAATAATGAATCAGAAATCCATAAGATGATAACGCTTTCTTAGTACATAACTGTATATATATTATAAAATATTCTTTCTATTATAAAATGTTCTTTCTTAATTTATGGAATGTATTGTAAAATGTTCTTTCTTAATTTATGGAATGTATTGTAAAATGTTCTTTCTTACTTTATGGAATGTATTGTAAAATGTTCTTTCTTACTTTATGGAATGTATTTTTTTTAATTCCATGGGATCAAATATAAACTATATTATATCTTTCATGTGATGCCAAATAAAATCAAATTTACTTATTCAAAATTATTTTTATTTAAAATATAAAACTTTATTTAGAATTTTTGTATGAATTAAAAATTTAAAAAAATTATTGCTTTTTGAAGTACAGTAAATAACTGATTATTCGCGAAGTTGTGAACGATTCAACTGAATTTAAGCCAATAAAGGGCTGAAAAAGAATACTCATCTAAATAATTTTTTAACAGTTTTTATTTACTTTAGAGAGTTATTAATTGGTAAATATATATCTAACAAATTTTTTTGTCAACAATTTTTTTTTATCATGTGAGAATATGATGTTGTTTTAGTTAGGAGTTTTTTTTTGTGTGTGTGTCTCCGAAATTTACGGACAAAAAATGAAAATTATGGCCGCCGGATATTGTCAGTTGAAGAATATTTTCACCTGCTTTTACCAGTATTGTATTATTATTACATACGCTTTGAAAGCAGATGCGTTTTTAAAAGTTTGACTTGCTTTTACCTGTATTGTTTTATTATTACAGATGCATCTTCACAACAGTTGCATTTTTAAAAGGTTGACGAAGAACTATGACATCGTAGCTGTTATTTCATCTCAAAATCGGTTGAGCCCATTGAAAATGAGTTAAATCATATTTTATATATATATATATATATAAATGCAACTCGAAATGCGTTGCTAAGCGCAAAACTGGCGAACGGCTGGACGGATTCGGCTAATTTTTTAAAAATATTTTCGTTAAGACACGAGGATGGTTCTTATGGAGAGAAAAAATGAAAAAACTGCGTGGAAAATAGTTAAAACGACACTTTTCTTACTTTCCCGCCAAAAATCTTCATTTCCTTCCCCCACACGAACTGAGTGAGATAGCAGGAAGTAATAAATTATCATTTGTTTAGAAAGAAATACGCGAAGTCAGTTGGTTTTCATTCATAGATAACCGGATGTTTAAGAAAATAGTTGCTTTTATTATTATTCTGTATGAATATTTAATCTATGCCTGCTCAAAATAAAGTCTAGGCAGGGAAGAAAAAAAAAGTAATAACAAAGGGAAAAAAAGGATTTATAGAAAGAAAAGTAGTGAAGAAAAAAATGATAGAAAAGAAAAGAAAGGTGTGTGTGTCACCATTATTTCGTCTGTGCGAGGCATTTTCCAAGCTGTTTTTAAGCTTTTGCATCTCTTGAAAACCAATTGTGTCTTTATTTGTTTAGTGTGTTTACATTTATGAAAATTTGAATCTCATTATTCTATAAAAAACGTAGAATTTTAGACATTTCCCTCCACCATTTAAGCAAAATATCAATTCCGGGACAATCATTGTTCGGATAGAAAGAGAAAGGCGAGTAGTACAGTGAACAGATAATCTGAAGAAATAATAATAAATAATACTATAAATGAATTATATGATTATCAAAATTTGTTTGGTTTAAAAATATTTTGGTGAAAACCTGTTATGAGACACAGCTACATAAAGTATTAGCGAACATTAATACTGGTGAACCGACTGGTCGCCAAAGGTGGCTAGTATATATATATTATACTTTGGAGAGATAAGAGACCGACAGAGAAGTCTCGTGATTATTTAAAACCGATTAAAATTGGTTAATGACTTAATTATTTTAAGACAAATAATAACTTAAAAAATAATGTTCTCACATGATAATTTGAAATTTGCAGCTGTAGATTTTTTTTTATATCTGGGATTGGTCATATCTGGGAACTAGCTGATTCGATGTGATTAAAAGTTCTATGCAAAGTGAAATGTATTGCTGTAAAATAAGCTACAAATTTTAAAATATCGTTAAATTAGTCGGTAGAGGTTACATTTGGTTCGCCAAGAATATTAGTTATATTTGATTTCATATAAATCACTTACATATAACCTTCATATCCATGATTCCATCCAATTGTCCAGTATTAAAACAGTATTGTTTGAATTGTCATAATAAGCCTTGTTTGTTGTGTATGTGAATCTGTCCAATGTTGGCTGTCCCGGAACATCGCAATGCTATCAAAATATAAATATCCGATTCATTAGCCCTCTTATTTGTCTTATAAATAATGAATATATATTAAAAACAGAATCCTTCTTTAGCAACCAGGGTAGAAAGTCACGGGTTTAAATATTAGATAGAATAATGAAAAAAATTTAATTTGTTGTCCGCAGAGTAATAGAATGCTATAAAATAGAAAATAAAATATCAGTAAAAAATTGCCAGATTTCAGGAAAAATTCGCTATTATTAAATTACAATACTATTTAATTGGTGTAATTAAAAAGACTTTTTTTTTTCAAAGAATGTTTTGCCTTATAAAATTTATTTTTGTTCAATAAGATTTTCGGAATTTTTCGCGAAAAAAATTCTGCAAATCAACTTAATTTTTACTTAAATAAAATTCTAATTAAAACTCTCCGAAGTTGCATATTCGAACCCTTCTAAGTATATATGTGCCAAATTTGGTCGCTGTTGGACGAATGATATGGCTTTAGAGTGCCAATACACACATTCATCTTTATTGTTAATAAAGATATATGAAAAAAACCGCACAAAATTAAATTGATGGCATTAAAAAATAATTCTTTCGGTTTTATACTGTTATAAAACTTATTTCTGTGTTGTATTACTTTCGACAGTTATGTGAGGGGGGGAGGGGGTATGTCATCTTCTCTTAATTTTTATGTATTTAAAATTCTGATTAATTTTTTTAATAATTGCTGGGCGAACAGTTCTGTTTTCCAAAGTACATATGTGCCATACTAACACAGATACGCACATTCTTTATTATTGATGACGATACATTTTTTTTTCTGTAATGTAATTTGGAGCTAAAGAACATAGATACAATGTAAAGTAGCTACCCGCAGTCAATCCAGGTTTAACTGTGTGTCTAAAATTAATAGCCAGTGTACGTGAAGGACGATCGAAGCGGGAACGTCTGCATTTTGTATACAGCTTTATTTGTTGTAATAAAAGCTTTGGTAAAAGAATTTGAATAAAAGTTTCTAAATGTCTTGAAAAGAAGTGTGATTCTTTTTTTTTAATTGTCAACACTAAACAAAAACATTCTGCAGTAACATATGCAACTATGAATGCTAATTAACATCTGTTAACTGACCTTAAGTCAGGTCAGACTTTTTTCGTAAATGCAATGCGCATAATGGATTACAGAATTAAATTTACTCTCCATATTTGATATGTGAACCACATAGTTGAGTTCAGTGCACTTTGTGCACGGAGAAAAAATGATTGGTTTCTAAAAAAAAAAGGTTTTGAATTATTTTATAACTGAAATTGTTGTCGTGTTCCGCTTTACAACGGAAGAAGGGGTGCAGTAGCTTCTCAGGGTATGGACCCCTGAGCACTCGAGGACAGAAGTCTGACTTCTAGTTCAAACACGTCACAAACGTCCTTTTTATAGGGCGGACTTCATTCATGCATTTCATTCATTTATTCATAAATCGTAATTTAGATCTGGAACAGAAACCAATCGTGTCCAGCGAGAGGCCTTTCTCGGAGGGCACAGAACAATCACCTCTTAACCAGTACCCTCAGTGCTATTAGTCTCGAAATTGAGGATTTAGTGACCAGGGCAGATTTAACGAGCGTCAGCCACACACACTCGGAGATTCTTCGTTCGGCGGAATTCGAACTCGCAACTTAAGGAACACGCGTCCAACCCTCTACCTATCAAGCTATTCCTCCCGACCCTGACAGACATTTATAAAAATATAAGTAAGCAAGTAAATTTTTAAAACTTGTAGTTGGTGGCATATGATTTTAATACAGATTTTTTAAATATTAATTCCATAATTTTTTATTAATTAATTAAAAACTAATTTTCTCAACCTTTATAATAGTTTTTTCTAGTAGTTGTAATTGTTAGGCCGGGATAATCTGGTTGGTAGGGCGTTGGATTCACATCTTTTTTTTCTGCGAATTTGAATCTGGTTACGAAGTTTTCCATATCGAGAATTATACCACTGGAGGTACTGAGTCAAAGGTGATCGTTATTCGGGTGCTCAGAGTTCCATACCCTCAGAAGCTACTGAACCCCTCCTTCCGTGGTAAAGCGGAACACGAGAACAAAAAATGCAATTATTTAATAAAAAGAAACTAAAACAAAATCTTTTCTGATTTCTAAAGTAGGAATGGATTTTAAAAAATCGTTTTTTTATGTTACTTGTTTCATAATAATTATTTTAAGAAGAACTATTTTAATAAAAGAAAAGAAAAAAGAACACGAAGAAAATATTGGAGCTATTTAAATCCTGAACCATTAAAATATTAACCAGAGTTACCAAAGTAAATTTCTGAGCTCCAGAGGGAAAAATACAAAACTTGACATTGCTACGTCAGCATCAAGTATCTGACGTCACTGCTACGTCAGGAACCTGCAACGTCAAATGTATGGACTTAAAATTACAAAACTGGAAAGCGCCATAGCAAAAAGAACAATTTCTAATCTGAAAAAGCAACGACCTTTAATATAATTGATTTATAAACCAATGAACAGTTTTAAAAAAAACTTTTGATGGGAAGGAGAAAGATCAAATTTTAGAAATTGCGATTCGTATAATTCTAGTGGAAGTGCTTTAACCTAACTGAAAGCATTTTAGAGTTACCTTTGTCAAAGATAGACATAATGTCAAAAATGTATTTTTTCGAACTGAAGGAAGTTTTAAAACGTTGAAATCGACATTTTCTCCATATTTCGTGTATGAGAAATTAAATTTATAAGAGAAATAACCATGAACAGGAAATGACATTGAACACAGTATGCGCAGTATTGGCGAGAAATGGACTGTCGTATATTATTTGCAATGGATTCTGAAAACAGCCGCGTTTTTGCGCATGCGTTAGAATGGGTTTAATTCAACAACACAGTAGTGAAAATAAAGAAAGAAGGAGGAGAAAATTGCATTTTAAAAATAAATTAAACTTCAGAGAGGCGCACATCCTTCTGCGTGTCACCCCTTAGCGCGAAAGAATCGTCGAATTAAATAGATAACAATGAAATACACTGTTGTAAAATACGCTTTAAATATTTTTAAAATTAATTGAAATAGAAAAATAATTAGCATCATTGAAAGTCCAATTATGTACCAATTTCGGTAGCTGTTGTGCAGATACATTTATCTTTATTATTAGAGGGGATTATATGACATTTTTTCCTCCTATAATTCCTGTTTATTAATATATAACATTTTTTTACAGTTTAGAGAATACAGAAAATTATTTTTTGACAATAATCTCTGAATCTCATTGTGGTTTTTTCAGCTGCTTTAAAAATTCATTAGTGTAAACTTTTATTTATACTAACACAATTTTTTACAATGGAAATCAATTATTTTGATAGTATTTGAAATGGTAAAATTATCCATATAACAAACATCTTGATATATTTTTTTTTAAGTTTACGGTTTAAATCTGTAGTGAATATCTATCATAAAAAATTTCTTATCTATCATAAATCATATACATCTATCATGAATCATATAAATCATAACAGATATCTGTAAACTACAGGCTCGCAATTACCGCGTCATTCATCATCCGAGTATTAACTCGCAAAATTTCTAAAAGCTTTTCTCTCTCTTTCTGCTCGGAACGCACTCGAACACTGCCTCGCATTGAAAATCCGATATTTAATTTCTTTAGTTAAATTGCAAATAAAATTATTTTTCTAAAACGTTGCGATGATTGGAGTCACAACAAAATATACGCAACCCTAATTACGACAAATCTAATTCTAGTTCCATTCTTTTCATACATCGGTGTTTTCTGTAAATGTTTATCAAAACGTATTTAAAAAAGGACTTCCAATCATTCATTATTGCACTTTTAAACGATCATGTGAAGCTTATAAAAGGAAATAAAATCATCTAGCCGAAAGGCTTCATGAAGGGTTAAGCGAAACAAAGTTTTCCATAAGAATCCATGTTGAATAGGAAAATTCATTCCATTCCTAAAAAAGTACCGAAATTTGTAATGTATTATTTATAATTCCTGGGTTTTAAAGAAGAAAATTATCTAGTTATTTGACTACCCTTCAACATTTGACGGAAATGGGATACAGGATTATCGTTAAACGAATTAATAACTTGCATTGCTACTACCTTATCGGAATAATGCTTCTCAACGTGCGATGCAACAAATTTTCGATGATTCCATGCATTCTTATTTCATTGGAAGGTTGATTTTCGGCTATGTGTAACATTTTTTCCTCCCTTGATCAAATCTCCTCTGTAACATTCTGCTGTGAGCATGGAGCTCTGGCTGTGTTCCTCCATCAGTTCACCAATGCCGTTGCTATTTATATCGAGTTCTTTAATCTTGACAATCGAAAAAATCTCGCCAATGAAGGTTCAATCAGATATTTTTTCAAAGCCCTCGGAGATGTGTGCGGCATTTTCTAGCAAAAAATCCCATAATGAAGATATGAGGACTCTCATCAAACGCTTAACGAATCCTAATGCAAGCCAATCCACGATGTGTCTTTATGAATTGATGAATCCACGATGTGTTTTTAGGACTATTCGCCACTCTTTCTGGGATAAATCACTCGTTAAATGAGACACTTTATTTTAATTCATACTGTTACCTCACACTCCCTAGACAGATAGAGATAGAGAGAGAGAGATGAATAAAAAAACAGATGTAACATGAGAAATAAAAATTACGACAGAGAAAATAGTAAAGAACTTAAAGAAATCAAAATTCAAAAAAAGAATTCCGTCCTGATAACTTTCTCAAGGGTCACCATCAGGCAGGGATTCCAATAAAATGTGGACTTTTTTTCTGTAAAGAGTTAGACTATTGCCTAAAAAATTAACTCTTCTGTGACAAAAAAAATTCCACATTCCAAAGTATAAGAGATGCATCATATTTTAAGCATATAAAAACAAATTACAATTAGGATAAAGGTCAATAATAGACAAGACTCACAATATTAAAATTTTAGAAAGAAGAAATAAAAAAGTAAAACAAAACACTATACACAATAATAAGCAGACAAATATTTGCAAATGAAAAAAGTAAGAAAATTAGAATCCCAGAACATACCCTTATTCGTTAGACATGTGTATCTTTCTAATTTAATAATTAAAATGACAATCGTAATGTACCTCTTATAAAATTGTTTATATATATATATATATATATATATATATATATATATATATAT
>JAOUZG010011055.1:1619756-1664399 GCA_026289955.1 Argiope argentata | reverse complement strand
TTCAAATTTTCAATCGTTCATAAAATACTTTTTATTCATCCACTCAAGTTCAAATATATATTTTTTAAGCTTGTAATAGATGACACAATGTTAATACTGTTTTTTTTTTCAAATGTTAATCATTAGTCTTTTATTAATTAATTAAAAACTAACTTTCTCGCCAGAAATCGTCATTTCTCCGCTGTCAAATAAGTAGCGAATTCAGCACACACCCCCCCCACACACACACACTAATGAGGTTAGGCTTAACATGTTTTGACCGATTATTTTAAACGATTCTGTTTATTTTCTTAATATTTGATACATTTAAAATTAAACATTGGTAGTGAATCTATTTTTCTGGTTCCTTTTGAAGTACTTTCTAGTTAAAATAATGTAGAATAAAGACAATTAGAAATTTCTAATCTGTATTGCGTTACCCCAAATGGCATAGAAAATTCAAGCATTTGTGTTGCCTCAAATGGCGTTGAAAATTCAAAGCTGCTTGAGGGTGCTCTAATTTATTTTAACAGATACGAACTTGATTTTGTTTTGGCCAGGTTTAATTTTTTGATCAGTTATTTACATTAATTGTAATTATTTAATAGAAAGTAACTATAAAAATTTTTTTGTTTACCTAAGTAGGAATTTGTTTTAAAAATATTTTTTTTATATTACTTGTTACATTTTTTTTATTTTGCCTCGTTGTATGAGGGGATCGTTAAGCGAGGTTCAATTGTAGTAAATTTGAATACGGTAATTGTAATAAATTGATATTCAATAATATTTGTCTTTATCATTATAAAGCAAAGACCAAAAATTAAGAAATAACTGAATGAAAATAATTTACAGCTTTTCAGTGATGCAAAAAGAAGTGAGTTTTATAAAACTTTTTTTATTAAATCTCCAAGTCATTACTGGTTGGATAGCTAAATTTCTTCAGATACATGGTCACTATCTTTTATTTACCGAAAGCTGTCCAACCTGTTGATATGAATTCGAACTAATGCCGAAATAATAGCTTAATAAATCAAACGATAAGTTGAACGATAACTTTCTCTTCTTTATACCCGGAAGTTAACGAATCGGAGGTCGGTGGTCAACTTTTCCGCCGGCAGACAATAAAGCTCTTTTTCTCGCCAAACAGCGCCAGAAAAAAGAAAATCTTCACCAAAGTTCTTTACACAATCGTATTTATTCCGACTGATAAATTATATATCGATATGGGACAATCCTCCCACATTGCCAGGTTCCGAACAAAGAAAATATTTCGGTCGAATAAGCAAATGCAATTAATATTCTATGTATCTTTATCTCGGAATTTCTTTTCTGATTGTTTAACTATTAATAAGGAATTAATTCATTAAAAACCAGAAGAATGATCTCCCAAAAATTTTCTCGCATACTCTCAAATAATTTTTTTATGCCAAAGAATGTCTTACATGGTAATGGCGTACCAAAATTAAAAAATATTAATTTTTTTTGTAATTTGAGCATTTTTTCTGAATTTACTACATAATCCTTGGGGAGTTTTTTAACGGTTTACAGCATCCGACAATTTGACATAAAACTTCACTTTAGTCTCAAAATCAGAACCAAATTTAATGCCTTTAAACCATTGTGTTTTTAAATGATGAAATTACTTATTACTGAAAGTATAGAAAGTCGGCGTCCTAGCATAGGAAGAGCTGCTTCCCGGCGATCTGGGCGTCCCGGGTTCGGGCCTGGTTGTTCGTCTGTGTTCCATCTATGACGTGTGTGAATATATCCACCCTATAAAAAAGGGCTGTACAAGCGAATATTGCGCATGAAGTAGCTAAATCGTACTCTTATTCCAACGCTTTTGAAAAACAAGAGACACTCATTCGGCTTAAATCACTAACAGATAAATGTCAGAGGCCTGTATAGTGCCATAAATCACCACAGATACAGCCAATATGTAGTGTTATTGACAATCAGGGCACATATCAGTTTCTATTGGATGGATCGTTAAAATTATCTGGAGTTTCCAGCAATATCCATTTTGTCGCCAAATATCGTTGAAAAATGGTCGCCAAGCGTAGAGCTTACTTGCTGAGCATGCAACAGGGTTGATCGTAAAACGGCCATTTTTATTATGACACTATTCGTGCTGAGAAGTAAAATTACAGGTTTGTAATAATCTACTCTATAGATATAGTAGACAAAAATAGTAATGAAACATTATATCCCTAGAATTAGAACTAAAAATGATTCATTTTAAACTCTTTTTTAGAATGCTGTACAAGTTTTTAAAAATCTGTTTCTGCTTCAGGAAAATAGGAACGCCGGGGTCCTTGGTTATATGAATTCCAGTTAAATCGTTTAAGGTATATTTTCATGTCCAAATTATCAAGCATTAAAGCCGTTTTATTTTATAAGCCTCGCATATGTTCTGCTCATTTTGTACATGAACATTTATAATTGAGACTAGTTCCAACAAAATGGTATTGAAAATAGTAAACTTCGAGAGGTAACAATTGTTTATATATTTTATAAACATAATCCTTCTTTTTCAATTTTCAACAATAGAAAAAATTCATAAAATTAAATATTTGATAAAACAATGAAAGCAAATTGAATTTCAAGTTAACGGTATAATGTATCATTGGATATATATATATATATATATATATACTAGCCGCCTTTGGCAACCAGTCGGTTCACCAGTATTAATCGTTCGCTAAATCACTCACCAGTATCAGTTCGCTAAAATTTTCGCTAAATTTTAAAAGTTCACCAGTATCAGTTCGCTGAAATTTTCATATAATATTTTATGTTGCTGTGTCTCATAACAGTTTTTCACTAAAATATTTTTAAACAAAACAAATTTTGATAGTCGTATAATTCATTTGTAGTATTATTTTCTTCAGATGTTCTGTTCATTGTTCTGCTCATCTTGCTCTTTCTATCCGTACAATGATTGTCCCGGAATTGCTCTTTTACTTAAATGGTGGAAGGAAAGGTCTAAAATTCTACGTTTTTATAGAATGAGATTCAAATTTTCATAAATGTAAACACACTAAACAAATAAAGACACAATTGGTTTTCAAGAGATGCGAAAGTTTAAAAACAGCCTGGAAAATGCTGCGCACAGAGGAAATAATGGTGACACACACACGCCCTTCTTTTCTTTTTTCTTTCTTTTTTTTCCTATTCTTTTTTTCTTCACTACTTTTCTTTCTACAAACCCTTTTTTCTCTTTGTTATTCTTTTTTTCATCCCTGTCCAAACTTTATTTTGAGGAGGCATAGATTAAATATCCATACAGACTAATAATAAAAGCAACTATTTTCTTTCTTTTTTAAACATCCAGTTATCTATAAATGAAAACCAAATGGCATCACGTATTTCTTTCTAAACAAATCATAATTTATTACTTCCTGCTATCTTACTCAGTTGAGTGGGGGAAGAAAATGAAGATTTAGGCGGGAAAATAAGAAAAGTGTCGTTTTAACTATTTTCCTCGCAGTTTTTTCATTTTTTCTCTCCATAAGAACCATCCTCGTGTCTTAACGAAAATATTTTTAAAAAATTAGCCGAATCGGTCGAGCCATTCTCCAGTTTTGCGCTTAGCAACGCATTTCGAGATCCATTTTTATTAATATAGATATATATATATATATAAGGTCAAAATAAAGGGAAAATGTACAATTGTTGGTTAAAAAGACTTTTATTTTCAATGGTGAAAAAGTATAAAATTTATTTATTGTGCAAAAATATTTTCCGAAATTATCATAGAAAAACAGATAAATGCATTATAGACGTTAATTCAGTGTACTAAATTTTATCTATCTAGCTCTATTCGCTTTCTAGTCATGAGTTTAACCTATATACAAACAGTCAGACAAACTTTTTCGGAAAAGATTTAGCTCAACAGTTTCATAAATTTCATCTGATGATGATGATGACGTGTCCGCTTTACAATGGAAAGAGGGGTGCAGTAGCCTCTGAGGGTATGGACCTCTGAGCACCCGAGGGCAGAAGTGTGACTTCCAGCTCATGTGAAGATGACACACACACATTCACTTGCACAACTTCTTTTTACAGGGAGGGCACATTCACTTACAGAACAGATAGTACATAGAACAACCATGCCCCAGCTAGGACTCGACCCCGATCGCCCAGATCACGAGGAAGTCGCGCTACTTCTGTACCAAAACGCCGGCACTAAATTTCATCTACCTATCTCAAATCGTTTTTGAGCTACGGACAGACGGATGGACATTTTCCAAAACTGTTTTTTTTTATCATGTCAGAACATGATGTTGTTTTGGGAATGATGTTTGGGTAGTCAATAAAAATCCATAGGCGAAAAATAAAATAAAAAATTATTACCTGCAAGAACATTTAAAAAGAAGCTTGTTGCCATTGCATTTACGAAAACTATGATTAAAAAAATAAGTTAATGACTATCGCCAATAAAACCTAGAAAAATGTTATTTTGAGCGCGTGGTTATATGAAATGAAATAAATAGGAAACGTGATATTTTTTTAACAAATAATGCGAGACAAAGTTTTTTATGATCGTTTGCAATACTAAAGTGACTCCTTCAAATGAAATAATTAAAATGAATAAATATATAATTCAACTCGCACGAGCGCGTGGTGCTTGGTCGTTCAAGAAATGATGTTCTGGCATGATGCATTGAAATATGCATAGCGGATTTCATTTTAATTAAAAAAAAAATTTCGAACTCAAGAAGGCCTTGAATGTAGAGATTCGTCAAAATCCCAAATTCGAATTTTTTAATGACTACAATACTTTCTAAATAATTCGTATACGAGAAGAAAAAAGTTAACAAAAACACCTAAAGTCAACGCCGGATGTTTCTCAGCAATAAAACACTTGCAATAGGAAGTTCAATGATTAATAATCTTAATGCATAATCGGAAAAAATTAAACCCTTAGTAACCAGATAGAAGTCGATCCCTTGAAATAGCCCTAAACCTGCCATCTTTCACCCGGACAAGTCTATGACGGCAAATATTTATCAAAACAGAGACTAAACCTTTTCAAAGCGACGCAATTTACGTAAAAGCTTTTCCAGGTTAATTGGGCCAAACACAGCCCAGAAACTGCCAACGAATACAGTCGGCGCGCATACTGGGACTTTGGAATAATTCATTTATTGCATTAATGCAGGGCTTTAATCATTGAATTATCGATTATTAGTAAAAGAAGGAAAAATTGCAGGTTAGCTGGTGAAGATTGTTGCGCAAAGTATCTTAAGCCGGGTTTAATTAATATCGATGTTAATACAGTCGATGAAAGAATCGATTAAAAAATCGATGAAAGGATAAATCACAAAATTTAAGGCGACAAAATCCCTAAAAAAAGTTTTTAATTCTAGTGTTTAAAATTGTATTTTACTTTTATTTTATGTAAAATAATATTCTATAACTCTACCTTAAATATTTTTTGTAATAGTTCAAAATTTTTTTTTAAGAAAAAGGAGTTTTTTAACCACTTAACTGTTTTGTTTCCTTTACTATCTAATAAGATGGCACCTTCTATTTTAGGAATATTTTCTTATTTTGTTTCAAATGGAAATCCATTGAATACAGGACTTATCAATGTATTCGAAGTAATTTTCATATTGAATTATAATCATTATGAATGTTTTATTTTTAGCTTGCAGCTAACAAATTCTCTAAATCGATGCACGTACGGCATACGGGCAAAACTGTTAAGTGGTTAATTAAGAAGCTTTTACTTCAATTTTTCCTTGGTAGCTATTATTATACTAGATAAAACTTAGTATGAATTTCCTATTGCCAGCATTATTTATTTTTATAGATATAATTCTCTTATTGTAAAAAACTCAAAAAAAAAATCTGAAAAATGCTGAAATTTTGACTTGGGGCCTTTTTTAAAAAAATTACATCATAAAGCTAATTCCATACTAATTTTTATAAAATATATATTTCTGAACATTCACAAAAAGTTTCACACCCCTATCTGCATTTTTAAGAAAGCCTTAGGCCTTCGAAATATGGAATATGTGCAAAAACATAGCAAGGAGAAAACTGCATTTAAAATTTTTATTTAAGTAAATCATAAAATAAAATCTATCCGGTTTACCTGTAACTTGTATAAATTAAGATTTAAGATTTATAAATTGTTTAAAAGTAATAAAATGCAAAAGTTTATTGAAACAAAATATTATATTTATATATCGAAGATATAAAAAAAAACTAACGAACGATCACAACTTCACAAATCTTTATCACAACCCATTAAAAAAAATTAATATGCAAATCAAAAGTGATTAAAGCCGGCTTTCTGGCACAGAGGTAGCGCGTCTTCCTCGTGTTCTGGGCGTCCAGGGTTCGAGTCCCGATTCGGGCATGGTTGTTCTGTGCACTATCTGCAAGGTGTGCGAATATGTCCCTCTGTAAAATGGGGCTGTGCAAGCGAATGTACTTTTTAATTAAGTCATACTCTTGGTGCTATTTAAAAAAACAAGAGACGCTCATTCGGCTTAAAATTGCTGGGGAACATCAGCGCGCTTGTCCATGCCAAGTGTCATTAGTAAAAACGACAACATTTAGACAATGTGCGAGAAAGTTTTTAAAAGATTGTGGTAAAAGCTGCATAAGCCAGATAATATCCTCCGGATAAGAGTAATTACTTTTGTCTAGTGGCTACGTTACGCTACAAACTCTAATATTGCAAGTTTGGTCCTGTCGGTGATACCCATACTCCACAATGGTGACTCGGACGTGATTTAAACACGCAACCTTCTACCCACATTCTACAAGATCATTTCTCCTTCATTTGATATAAATCCGAACAAGTACACTCAAAATTAATTATCTGTGGAGTTCTATGGCAAATGATGAATTTTTATGTATCAAATAAATTTTTGAGTTAACTTATCCCTTATGCTATTGTATGATCCATAACTGATATACGATGGCAAAAGTATCAACGTACGCAAATAAAATATCTGTTTGAAAGGTATGTAGTTTAAGACGCCGAGACAGATGGGAGAAACCGAACAATGTAAATAATTAATATTCATTGTTAATAATTCATTTCATTCCATTCAATGTTAATAATTCATTTCATTTACAGAAAATCTAATTTCTCGGAATTCTCCCCTTTGACACAAATTGGGTTTGTCTCTAACGATAATCAATTTATGTTTCGAACAATTCACAGATTAAATACTCTCTTATCCAAAGATAAAGCTTTAAAACAGCATGTGGGTACTAATTACACTCATGTCCATACATTAAGGATAATGCCAAGTTCAGAAGAAGAAATGCGATTCATTTGTAAAGCATATTTATCAAATAAACGGTAAAAAGCAAAAAAAAAAAAAAAGATGCTATATGTTTAATATCATTAATATAAATTGTCATTTTTTTTTCTATCATTAATAAAAATTGCGATTTTTTTTTATCCCTGGGGCAAATTACAAGAAAAAAACCCCACTATATACTAAAATCAATATATGATTTGTATAGTAATTAATACAAAGTATGTCTCTTAGACGATACAATACAGTCCGTACAATGCTTAAGGATGAACAATATCAAACTATCGATCTGATCGTGGGGAATCTTACACCACTCATCAAGCAATGCTCTCCGAGGTTCCGGTAGACATGTAGGAGGTTGTTGACGGCTTGCAACTCATTGGCCAAGCATATCCCACACATGTTCTCCTGAGAATGCTGACCAATCCATACGGTTGATATCCTCCTATCGAAGGCATTCGCTTACGATGTTAGCACGGTGAGGACGACGGGTGTTGTCATCCATAAACACGAATTCTGCGTCCATGGCGCCTCGAAACAAACGTACATGTTGTTCCAGATTGACGTTCCGGGGGATTTGGCCTGTCATGATTCCAACTTTAACACGCAGGTCAGTTCTGGAACCAGAATAATTCCTCCCTAAACGAGCAATTCTGCGTCACTGTAACTGTATCGTTCAATGGTGTTCTCTTGGTGGAAACGGGTACCTGGCGCTCACCATATGAAGGTCCGACGAGAATCAGACTTCAAGCTTAACCTGGACTCATCGGAAAACACCACAAAAAACCACTGTTGCCTTGTCCCCAATGCATGCTCTCTACTCCTGGTCAACCACAGGCGACAGTGAGTTGCAGTAATTGGAACACATCTGACAGGTCTACGAGCATATAGGCCAATCTGCCCTAAGCGTCTGTACACTCTCTACCTTGGAACTCTTGTACTAGTGGCTGAAGAGAGCTGATGAAACAGGTCTGATGCTGTGTTCCGTCTGTTTCGTTTGAAAGTAGCTGCCAAATACCGGTCCTCATTCGGCGTTGTAACTTGAGGGCGACCTTTGCTGTATCGTCTACTCAGATTACGGTCATTTTGGAATGGCTGTGAAATCCTGGAGATGCCACTCTGGACGATTGCAAGTTCGTCGGATACTTCCAGCTGGGTACCACCACATTCCAGAGGGTCGATAATTCAACCACGTAAAAAATCCTCCAAATGCGTCCTTTGTGTCATAATTATGCAGTTATTTCACTTAAAAGCTTATAAAGCGCTTGCGAACAATTTCACGCCTTTGCCTGTACTCCTTACACATCACTCTCTTACTCTCTCGTTATTGTGACGTGCTATAGGTGTAATCCGGGGGCTGCCTGCAATTTGCATATGATTTTTGAAGATCTGTGTACTCATTTTACGGCTGATATATGTATTTTAGAGCTCGATTTCCGTAAAACTCTTGAATTCCCTGAGTTATCCTTAATTTATGTATATAAATATAATTGGAAAACATTTCTATCAAAAGATTTTTTTTCTTGCATGGTAACAACTGAAATTTTTTGTCACATTTTTTAAGGAAAAGTTGTAACGCGGTTGCAAAGAAAAACCTGCGGAAGTGGTCTCTCCTAAACTTTCTCGCATATACTCTAATGAAGATGTTATTCCAGAGAATGTCTTGCATGACACTGCCGTACAGTAGTTCCAAAAGGCTAATTTTTGGATTAAATTTAGCATTTTGGCGAATCCCTCAATTATGATTAATAGTATCCAAAAATCAGATTTGGATTTGTGGTACATTCTTTCCAACCTATTGACACAAAACTACACATGTAGTAACAAAATTCCAAACCGAATTTGACATATTTAATCTTTTGAACTCGGACGGCTACCCTCAGCATTTGACATTTTATTTATAATGTACGAACATGATGCTGATTTAGTTAGAAGTTTTGGAAGCCTAAAATTGCGTAGGCAACAAATAATTTTTTTTTGTTTTTAGAGTTATTAGAAAATATTGCTGAAGGTTGTCATATTTTGCGATTCATCGTCCAAAAAAATCATTTAAAAAATTGAAATTTAATTTGTAATTCAACAGTTTAAGTCAATGGCAACGTGGTTACATTTTTGTTAAATGTTAAATTTTAGTATGAAATTTTTGAAGCCACAAGATAGCGAAAATTTATCGCTGTGTAGACATCAATTTTCATCTTTAAGAGTTATTAGAAAATGGTAACGATGGTTGTCACATTTGGCGACTTATCGCCATCAAAAAGCTACAATTAGACACGAATAGCCGCCATGTATCCGATTGTCGATATATCGACGCATACGTATTCTTATACACGTATGATTTTCAAACCAGATTAAGCTGGTTAATGACTTAAATTAATTGGGGCAAACAATGCCTTTAAAATCATAATGTTTTCACATTATAACATGAAATTCGAGATAGCAGATTTCATTTTTTTTGCTGTTGTTTTCTTAATTTTGAGGCCTAAAAATGCCTACAGAATGATAAGTAGATGTAGAATGAAATTCAACTTTAAAAAAATTATTTATTACTCAGAAAAATAAATATATACAAGTCCCTCGATTTGGTGAATAATCGTTCTTTGAATTACCTTTCCGAGTGCAAAGGATGAAGTCACTGCCTTTTGAGATCGAAAGTATAATCCGCTGTTTGATTCCGCGTAAAATTTGATAAGTGCCTATGACAGATACCTACATTACAGATGATAAATCTGTTTACTTCATTTTATTTATCTAGTAGTCTTTATTCAATTCCTACTATTAGCTCACACTCTCTTTTATATGTATATATCTTGTTCAGATTTTCGAACATTAATAAAATACTTTTCATTCATCCAATCAAGTTCAAGTAATTTTTTTAAAACTTGCAGTGGGTGACATCCGATGTTAATACAGTTTTTTTTTCAAATCTTGATCTATTAATTTTTAATTAATTATAGACTAAATTTCTCGTCAAAATTCTCCCTTCCCACCCCAAATAAGTAAGGAATTAAGTATTTTTTCCCACACTAATTAGGTTAGGCTTAACATGTTTTTGGCCGATTATTTTAAACGATTCTGTTTATTTTTATAACATTTAATGCATTCAAAATTAAAAAATTATCATGAATCAATTTTTCCGATTCATTTTGACGTACTTTCAAATTAAAATAATACAGATTGAAGAAAATTAGAAATTTCTAATTTGTATTGTTTTACCCCAACTGATGAAGAAAAATCACGCATTTTGCGTTGTCACAATTGGCTTTGAATCCAATCCAATTGGCGTTGAAAATTCAACACTAGTAAAATTATTTGATCAATTATTTATAGTCGTTGTAATTGTCATACCGGGATAGTCTGGTTGGTAGGGCGTTGGATTCACATCCCTTTGGTTGCGACTTCGAACAACATATATAGAAAGGAGAATGGAAAATGCCAGGAAGTTTGCTTTCTACTTTACCACCTAATATTATGATTCTGTCATATTTATATACATATTTATATTAATTGTAATTATTTAATAAAAAGGAACAAATAAAAAATTCTCAGTTAACCTAAATAGGAATTGATTTTAAAAAATTGTTTTTTATATGCTTGTTTTATAGTTGTAGTTGATATATCGACGCATGCGTAGATTAATTAATTCAGAATAATTAACTTACATTCGAACAGCCGGATAGACAGGCATGATTTGAACGGTCTTTGTTAAAAATTTACGAATTAGGTGTAAAGAGTATATACTAAATTAGTTTTATAGAAGACTATATACCGGGGATGCGCAACCTATGGCCCGCGAGGCAAAATTTTCCCGCGTAGCCTTCGAAGTTGGCCCGCGAATGTTGTTAATAAAATAAGATTAATTTAAAATGAAATGAGACATTTTCAAATAAAGAGGGAAAAAATCTGATACGAAATCGATTCTACATCAGAAAAAATAATTTACAGTTGTTCATCTTTATTTACTTTTTACTACACGGCTTCTCAGTTTGTTCCCTTCATGGCTACCTGCGAGTACGAGTTTTCGTATAGGAGAAATTCAAGGACGAGAAAAATTTCTACGCATGAAAATTCAGTATGATGATCAAATTCAAATCTTGAGTAAAGCATTTGATGATCGGTTTTCAGATTTTGAAAATTGTTAGACAAAAATTAATGCATTTTTTTTCTCCATTTTCTGTTGGTGTAAATCTAGTGGATGAGAGTATGCAGTTAGGTTTAATTGATATCCAGAATTTTGATTTTTTAAAAAATCAATTCAAAGAAAAACTGATATTAGAATTTTATGAAGATTTACCCGAGGAATTTTTGTGCTTAAAGCAAAATGCAGCTGCATGTGCAACTTTCTTTGGCAGCACTTACATTTGTGAATTACATTACTTTACATTGTTTCTCACTAATGAATTTAAACAACTCAAAAATAAGAAATAGAAAAGCAGATGAGAACTTTTCTGATGTTCTACGTATTTCCACAGCCAATCTTAAACCCAACATAAAATCAATAACTTCAAATATTCAATTCCCAGCCATCTCATTAATTTTTACTCATTTTGATTATTACTTTTTTTCTCAAATTTTAAGTCTGTATAATTGCCAAGAGGTTTTCCTCTTTTATTCTATTTCATTTTGCCCTCTTTTTAGCAGGAATCTTTTTTTAGGTAAAATATTTTAATCATAGCTATAATGTTTGTGTTTTATTCATTTATTTATGGCATAACGTGCGCATGAGTAAGATAAGTAAAGTATTAATTGTAATGCATGCGAATTGCCCAAAAAAAACCCCAGTGTTTTCACGTTTATAATATGTTTTAACATTCACGTGCTGTTTTGGCCCCCGTCATGATCCCTTTTCATATTTTGGCCCTTAATCCTGAAAAGGTTGTGCATCCCTACTGTATACCTATCACAAAACGCTTCTAAATTATCTTTGTCACAGACAGACAGATAGATATTTTTCAAAAATGTGTTTTTGATATCTCGGAGTTTTAAAGCGTGGACAGTGTTACGATTATATTCGATTAAATGACTTTTCTTTCGTATTAAAAGTTACTGAACAATTTCTATGTTGTAAATCATTTTGTACAAGACTCAAGTTCCTGAAAAAAAAAGCAACGAAGTTCGTTTGTTTTTACTTGATGCTGTGATTAGTTTATTTTGACGATTAAAAATCATTTAAAGCGATGTATAAAACAGATTGTTTACTAAAACTTCAATATTTGGTATATTTTGAATAAAAAGTGTTTACAAAAGTTTTTAAAATTGCGAAGAACTTACAAGAGTTTATCACAATTTTAATTTTCATGTTATTATAAACTGAGCAGAGGTTTAACTTTTACCTGTAATAACTTAAAAGCCGCTTTACCGATATTTTTCGAATTGAATTGTAACAAAATTTTAAAAATTAGCATTTTAGTTCATCCATTTTTTTTCTGCAAGTTTAGGAAATATTACAAGTGTTATTATGCATCATATCATACAATTGTTTCCATCATTGACCCGCGATTGAAATTCTTAAAATTCGATTAATCGTCGATTTAGGTTTTACAACTAATTTTAAAATCGGAATTAATAATTTAGCGCTTCAAAAATATTTAATTTTCTAAACTCATTTGAGAGCTTTTGTATCTTCTATTTAACATTATTTCGTTATAACTGATGATATTTATCATGTCAGAACATGATTTTTTTTGGGATGAGATTTTTGGCACCAACGAAAATCTGTAGGTGAAAAATAAAAATTTTAATATCTGCACGAGCATCTCAAAAAATCAGCTTTTAATAACATTTTGCCATTGCATTTACAAGAGCTCTGATTTTTTTTAAGTTAACCCTTTGCACTTCAATGGTGCCTCTGATTCACAATTCAAGATTGTGCATCATTTTGACGTTTTATTTATTTTTCAAATTTAATTATTAAAAACGCCTACATAATGGTTAAGAGGTGTAGATTAATTTTTCAACGAAATTCTACATAAAAGAATTATGTATATTTGTTTTTCATAGCAATAAACAAATCTTTATATTAGGTGAATAATTTTGCATCTAATTATTTTTCGGAAGGGTTAATTACTACAGCAAATAAAATCTAAAAAAATGCCACTTAGAGCACGCGATTATATGAAATGAAACAAATAGGAAATGTGATATTTTTTTTGAACAATCAATGCGAAACAAAGTTTTTTATGATCATTTGCGATACTAAAGTGACTCATTCAATGAAACCTTTAAAATGAATGAAAATATAATTTAACTCGCACGAGCACGTGGTGCTTGGCCGTTCAAGAAATGATGTTCTGACACGATACATTGAAATATGCATAGTAGATTTCATTTTAATCTTTGTTTTTTAAGTTTAAAACAATGGTCAAATAGTATTTTTAAAACGCAGATGATGCAGCAAATTATGCTTTTAAACATAATATCAAGCTATGATCTTTCGGATTAGATATTCGAAATTCCGTCATTCTTCGGGTTCGTTTTTTTTTTCTTTTAATTTTTCCACATATTTTTGTGGAAATTTTTAATCAGAGTTTTAATTTCAAGGTATCTAGATATTTAACTCCAGAAGAAAGATTGTCACAAAAACATAACGCAAATAATTTCTTTCTTGTCGAATTTTATTTCGAATTCAAATATTATTTTTTTGTGTAATTCTACGAAAACTGTTACGTGAATCTTCCATCATAAATAACATTAGCTGCAAGTACGAAATCATATTTTTTACTTTTCATCAAGCCAGAAAATCTTTTCCTTAAAGAATTTTAAAAATTTCTACCATTTTCAAAAAAATAAGTGAAATTTTTTCGCACAAAAACATTATATAATCAAATATTCATGTAGCTATTTCCCAAACTATATTCTCATGGAATGCTTTTTAATCAGATGAATCATTTATAACGCCCTTTATGAATTCATCTGCTTATTAATACTACTTCATATATTCATTCAAACGTCTTGTAATAATGCAACTCCTACACAGTCGTGTTTGAGAGGATAATAAAATTAATAGTCGGAATATGAATAAAGTGAACATGTATTCTTTCATGTGTAAAATAAGCATATAAATTATGCTGTTTTCTTGAAAAATATAAAAATTCTTCTTGATATTTTTTATTAGTTTTTTAATGATGATTATCACCAATAAAAGTAAATACTGAGGATAAAGAACAAAGAAAATTAGTTTTTATACAGAATAATCGTTTGCTCATTATTTTATTGGGGATAGAAATATCGTCTGCAATCCTTTTGTTCAATTTTTTTAGTCAAATATTTCAGTAGAAAATTTCAGTTTAGGAAACATATTTCTTTTCTAAATCATCGATTCAAAAAGGTTAGAATCTTTATCCCTGTAAAAATATTACATTGGTTTGCTTATAACGATGCATGCTTGTAAGTTATAGTTTGATACATGTTCCGTATTTTTTTTTAATACTTTATTCTGTTTTCGTATTTTATTCGTCGCATAAACGAATCATTTTTTTATTTTTACATTCAGATTCTAAAAAGAAAAATATTTTTTGCCCTATCAGAATGCAACCGATTTTTTTAATGCAATTGTATTCTGATGGAAAACCCAGATTTGAATTCTTGTGATAGTAAAGTTGTTTTGAAATACAATAGCTGATATTTTATAGCAAATAAAACACCTAATTTTTATAACTCATTTTGTTTTCATTTCTGCATTTTTCATCTCCATGTCTTTTTGATCATTTGACTGAATTTCAATTTTTAAAGGACTCTGTGAATTCGTTCTTCCTTGATTTTATTTACATTTCTCATGATGCATTAAATAAATTACTATAAAAGAAACTTTTTTATCACTTACTGTATCATGATTTATCTGAATAATATATTAATTGAATATATAAAATAACTGTGATTCCAGTATATTATTTTTAAATAATATGTATATTTACTCATTGTAATTTCTTCCAATATATAACTTTTGCTTTGCATTGATTTTTGTAACTATTTGGGATTCCATTATCTACATATTTTAACTATGCACATATAACAATTTTCAGTATTAAATAAATAAGAAAAATAATTTGAACAAATGATTTCGGTTATTATATGCTCCTGTTTGCTCTTTCGACCAAAAAGTAACATTTATTAAGAAGGCACAATTCTCTACATGCATCTGATGTTACAGAATTAATTTGTATTGCTATAAGATCCATATTCAAATTTTAAAAAGATTATATAATTAATTTATTTAGAATTTAATAAACCTACTTAGCATTTATCTAAAAGAATAATATCTTTTTCAGAAAGTGCGAAGGTATATCAAACTTAATTAGCTGACGATTCACTAAGTATTTTAATTAATAACAATATTTTCACAATTAGAAATCGAATGATAAATAAAAATATTAACTTACTTCATTACTTCTTGGCTCAGTAGTAATTTCCACCTTATAAGTAATTTTTTATACTTGTCTTTCAGATTTTACTTGATTACTAGTTAATAGATTTTTTGAATTACAATTTCTTTCCTAGAAATTCACCGACTTCACGAAATCATATCAGGATTTTCATTCTGCCATTGCTCCATTATCTTTATTTAAATCGTTAATTTGCACCATATATTCAGACATATATTAAAAATTCGTTTGAAAAAGTAATGGTGTATCTAAAATTGCACCCAACGAGATAGTAGCATATGTGTAAAATGTCCCATAAGTCCAATCAGCCGCCTTGGCTTCTTTCCATCACGTGATTATGACGACACATGCGGAAATTTTATAGAACTTTATTTCTTTACTACTGTTGTAAAATGGAAACCTGCTTTTACCAATCCTGTTTCTAATTTATTTTACTAAGCATCCGTTGCTATTTAAAACCAATACATTTATGAGATATCCCAGTTACTTGATTTATGTATCAATCCTACGCACTTAAGTGAATTTGTTTATCTTTTGTAAAATGCGCAGCGGACTTGAACATTAAATTGGTGTTGACAGTGAATCGATTCCAATACGAGGGTGTTCTCCGATGTCCTGGCATTGGAGTGGTGAGAATGAACCATTAAATATTGTACCACAAGATTTTTATGCTGGAGTAGTCGTTTTCTTATTTATTTTTTGTCCGACAGATAGCGCAACTAATGCAGAAATAATGATTTTGTATTACTCTTGGGACGGCGTCCTGACGTAGGGATAGCGCGTCTTCACCGCTTATCTGGGATTTCTGGATTCGAATCCCGTTTCTTCATCTGTTCTAGTGCGCGTCCCCCCCCCCCTCCGTAAAAAGGCAGTGCGAAATTGAATGTGATTCGTGAGTAGCTAAGATGTATTTTTGGTCCTAGTTGGTGTTATTTAAAACAAGAGACGTACCCTCGGCTTAAAATCGCTGACTGTGTCAGTGAGCTTGTCCATGGCAAGTACCAATAGAAACACCAACAACAATAAGATGATATCTTTCAATAATAAAACTATTCCAGGATTCGAAACAAAATCTCGTAATCATTATATTTTAATTAATTTTTTGGCAATAAACTAAAAACCCCTTTCAATGGCCCATGCTTATCTTGAGACGGGCACATTTTACCCTCTTTCACCTCTCGGGGTTTTCTGATGTCTGTTCTTTTACCGACCGTTTTCTGGAGTCTCCCGATTAATGTCCACAGGCGAGGTTGATCCTACTATGGATCAGATGGCAGATTTACAGCCATACCTGTAAAGAAACAGGTCTTAGGAACGGAGCTTATATTAAGCCTAGTTTCAACGACCCGTCGAATCTTCAGACGAGCCACGCGTTCCCCCATTTTACCCCTATTGCTTTTTATGGGATCCTTTGTGATGCCTGTGAACGGGTCTGTAGTTTCCCATATGCTGTCGGTAAAGTGTCCAGGAATCAAAGCACCCCCAAAAAACCGCAGGAAGGGTAGAACGGGGGAACGCGTGACCGGCCTGAAAATTCGCAGGTCGTTGGAACGTCGAATCTTCAGACAAGCCACCCGTTACCCCATTTTACCCCTCTTGCCTTTTCTTGGGCTGCTTTGATGCCTGTGGAGGCGTTCGAAGTTTTCCCGCTAATTGTTGGTAAAGTGTCCAGGCATCAGAGCACCCCAAGAAACCGCAAGAGGGGTAAAACGGGGGAACGCGTGGCCCGTCTGAAGATTCGGCGGGGCGTTGGAACTAGGCTTTATATAGGCAAGTTAACTTATAGTGCCACGATTCTCGCTCTTGTATACAGTTAATCCTAGCACCACTAATGAACGAAGCAGCATCGTCAGGATTTGTTGTCGCCGATTGCTGTTTTGTTGTAACTCATCGATATCACTGTCCAATTCTCCAATCTGCACTTCCCCTTAAAGGCAGTTAGCCTCCAACCACAAAGTGGTCAATATCTGACCTTCCTCCTCGTCTCTTTCTATACCTATCATCATGTTTCTTGTACAGCCTCCACCACTTTTTAAAAATTTCCTCAAAATTATCTAAATGCCACCAAATAAGCATTTCATGACAAAGCAAACACTTATAAACAATTGGCAAAAACCTGTGAATTTTTGACGCCTTGTCTTTCAGAGTTTTAAGTTTGTCGCTTTGATTCGTTTAGGAGTTGAAAATTAACTTATGTAAAAAAAAATGAAAACATCTATTATCAATAAAACTGTCTATTATTGTTACAATTATTTCACAATAATATTTGTTAGTTTGTTCTTTATATATTTTTTGGGTAGAAATATGACACTGCCTATTTAATATAACTAGGAGCTGGGATAACCTGGTTGGTAGAGCGTTGGACTCATACTGTTTAGGTTACGAGTTTGAAACTGACCGCCCAAAAGATTCCCCGAATGTGTGGCGGCTGGCGCTTGTTAAATCTGTCGTGGTCGCATAGACCTCCATGTCGAGAATAATACCACTGAGGGTACTGTCGTCCCTAAATTTTTCTTTTGTATTTTTACAATATTTCTCAGAAATTTGTAATTTCAAACAAACTATAAATATGTTTTTGTGAATTAGCATAAGTCTTCAGTTTATCTCCAATAGCTAGCTTAATTAGACAAAGCCATTTTCCATTTAAATTTCAAACAGCTCACTGCCTCCAGCTTTCTTTAATTCAAAACTAAAATCCCCTATTTTTATGAAATTCTAACCGATAATTGCGTGATGTCTCACAACAGTCACTTTCATTATATCTTCCACTTCATGCCCATTACACTGTTTAAATAACCAGGTGGTTATAGTTGCAGGGGCATGAAGCGGTGTTGTGTTATGTGGGGGTACTGGGTCAGAGGTGATGGTTTTCTGTTCCAGGTCTAAATTACGATATGAGATGTATGAATGACTTTGCATGAATGTAGTCCGCCCCCTAAAAAGGGTTGTGACGTGTGTGTAACTAAGTCGTACTCTTGGCTCTAGATGGCGCTATAAACATGAGACGCATGAGACTAGATGTAAAACATGAGGCGCATATCTCCGACTTAAAATCTGCTGATGTATCAGCGGGGCTTATCCATTATAAGTGCCATAAGTAACAATATAATTAGACAGTCATATAGAATATGAAATACACAATTAGAACTTTTTACATTTTGTTGGATAATTACAGAATAATTCCTTTTTTTTTTTTTTCAAACGGATCTGCTTTCTTAATTTATTATGTCCGAACGATATGTTAATAAATACAAATTTGCTATTCTTTTATTTAACAGTTTTGAATTAGGTTTCCAAATTTCTTTTATAAAATCAACCCAGATTCCCCCGTGTTTTATTTGTAAATTAACAATTCTTATAAAAAATATTCCGAAAATTCCTCAAATATCATAAAAAATCCTTCGAAAAATTTCATATTAGTAATATGAGCAATTTTTATTATAAAATGGTCAAATTATTGTTATGGATAATTAAATTTAAAACTGTAATTATTTTTAACATGTTAGTTCATAATTGTACTTCCCTAGAATATTACAAAACTTGCATCGTACATAGTTTTTAACTGTTTAGTAATCAACAGTAAACAACCAGAATGCCCTTGAATATGGCAACTGATAATATAAAAAATAAATATCTAACAACTTCAAAAATGTCTTAAAAGATTCTATAATTTAGAATTATATAAAACTGGGTGTATTCATAGAGTTGAAATAGTGATATATCAGCTTAATGCGTGTTTCTGGTATATGTATTCTAATGAAACTTTTTGTTGGAAAAATTGTTCTAATGAAAACAAAATCAGATTGAAGAAGTCAGAGTGAAGTTTGTTGCATTAAAAATTACTAAGCATTTCATAAGTAACAACTTAAAAAGGATATTCTTTAATTAAAAATTAAACTTATTTTTTATATACAAAATGCAAATTAGATGAAAAATAATTTCATTTAGGTTTTTTTTAAATATATAAACGAAAGAAAATTGTGAAATTTTTGAAATTTAAGCCTCTGGCTCGCATATAATAAAACATCGTCATCTTTGATTGTTCCGATATGTTTTTAAAATTTTCTTTAACCATCTTTGTTCATATATGTTTTTACAATTTTCTGTTATCAGATTGATTAAGTATTCGATATTTTTTCATGTTCATTAAAAGCAAAGCTAATAATAACAAAAAATGGAATGCTCGTTCGTAAATTTCATGTTATCATGTGAGAACATTATTATTCTTTAAGTCATTAACCAGTTTAAACCGATTTGAAACAATCACGAGACTTCTTTATGGGTCTCTAACCCCCCCTCTCGCTCATATATATATCAATTTTTCTAGCTGGCAAACAAACTTTTGGAGTCCAATTTTGAGATGAAATAACAGCTATGATGTCATACCCAGGTAGCACACCCTATTTTATAATATTGTACAATATTGTGCGATATTATATGATATTAATCAATATTCTACAATATTAAACAATATTTGTGTGCTACTAAGGTAGTTCTATGCCAACCTTTTTAAAACACATATACTGTGAAGAAGAATAGGTAATAATAATGCAATACTGGTAAAAGCAGGTAAAAATATTCTTTGCCCGTTCATTTCGAAGGCATCAAAACCACCTAATTAAAACATTAAGTTCTCACATGAGAAAATATTAACTTCTCAATTTTCTGGGCCGCTCTACGTATGCGAGATTTCAAAATTTCCTTTTAAACTGTTTGTAATTTTTTATCCTGAGATTTTATTTCCATTTCGCTTATGTGTAGAAAAAAATTATAAAATAGAGCTACAGACATTAAAAAAATTGTCAGAATAATAAACACAACACTTGCTTTTTTTTATAATCTGCATTTATTTTAGTATTTGCAGCTCAATGTACAGCGTATTGAAAAAAGACTGCATGACATTATTTGGCATCAACTTCAACTATAATCATGAGCGATATTCAGCTACACCTGATCCCGACACTACAATCACAATATACGCATAAAAATCTTTTTTTATAACACCAAAGAAAAACCTCAGTCCACACACAACATTGCATTAATACAAGACAGTAAAGATTAGCACATTCAACCTTTTCAAACAAAAGATCGAACGATATTTTTTTCTCATTTCCCGCTTTCAAAACCAAACGATTTTTAAAAAATCAGAAGATTCCATTGAATCTTGAGTAAGGTAAAAAATTAGAACATTAAACCGAAATAATTTCACAAAATATTTATGACAGTTTTTCTATCTAGTGTATGGCAACCACTTCAAATATTTTTTTTTTCATCAACTTCTATTATATACACATTTTTACAATTTTCTTCTCAAAAATTCATTGAAAAACAGTTTTTAAATCTGTCAATCAGGCACTTATGGAAAGAGGTTTCAATAAAATTTGGAAAGAAATTAGCACAGTTAAAACAAAACAAGTAATACAGATTTTATTTTCTTTACTGTCTTGTATTTAAGTAAAAAAATAAACTGAAAGAATGCAACAAAGGTTCACAATAGCATTAACTGAATAATAAGGCCAACCACTAGTCTAAGCAGCGAACAACCACTCCAGGCAACAAATATCACAGTTTTCTTAAGGTGAAAATAGTTATTCTTTCTTTTTTTTATTCCTTTTTTATAACATATTTAATTCAAAAATCTTTCTATTAATAAATAAATTACTAAAATATTTCTAGACAAAAAACATTCATGTGCTGTTCTTAGTACTTCGATTGTCGAACATATATCTTCTTTTATAAAATTTTTGCTTTTTTTTTATATAAAACTGCCATTGCCTGAAGAAGTTTTGAAGACACTTTTTCCCTTAACTCGACAGAGATGTTCACCAAACAACTATTGGCGAAAATGTAGATTTTCATTCAACATCACAGTCAAAAGTACAAAGTTTGCCGAGTATCTTATGCATGATGGCAAAATGTACTATTTTTTGTCAATTTTGCTGTGTATAGAAATTCTATGTAAATCTGGCACACATTTTTTTTTCTGTCGAAATAATGGAAAAAATATCATTTTAGTTTGTTTGAGGAAATATAATTTTTTCTAGATGGTTAACAGCTGTTTATAACTTTTGATAATATAATATTCAACAAAATGTATCAGTAACAAGTACTGCTTTAAGTAATGCAGTCACCTGTATTTAAAAAAATTTATTTGTAAATAATAATAATAATAATAATTCAACATGCAGGTGTTTAAAATGAAGTAAAACTGTGAAAAACAAACTTTTCTTAATAAGATGTCATTAAAATATTAAATATTGAATCATAAAAATATACATCTGGTAAGCAGAACAATTCAAACAATACTTGAGCGGGTCATAATTTTTTTTAAATACATGAGGATAAAAATAATTTACATATTCACAACTTCTTCGCAATAAAATAATTCAAAATTCAACTGACTCCCTTTTAAAAGAAACCAGTTCAGCAACATGCATATTCAACTAAAACTGTAATTATATTCAGCAACACTGAAGTATAATGTATAATTTCAAAACTATACATAAAGAACACAATATACATTACACTGAGCAATCAGTTCAGTTGTACAAGCTGTCTTTGATGTAGAAATAAGAAATTTTTCATAATAAAAAGCACATCCTTGCATTTGAATTAAGTTATATTTAGACTAGAAATAAATTAAAATAAAATTTGCTTTAAATTATTTAAAATATATTAATCGCAACATTGCACTAAGTTTGAGAAAATAGATTGCCGTATAACTTCTTAAAAATAAATTAATAAAATATTTGCTTGTTTTACTATAATAAATTAAAATAATGTTTGTAATTATCTTTACAAAGAAACTTGCATATTTCATTAGAAAATAAAACTTCCAAATAATTTATTTCCAAACTTATTCTATAATATTCACAATTGCTTTTAATAATTATATTTCAACAAAAAAAAATTTACAATTAATCCATACAAAAATAGGTTGGAAGGGAGAATATGTTACTGTCCTTGAATTTGAAGTTTCTCTAGCAATGACTTGCCAAATTTCTCGAATTAAGAGTTAACACGATCAAGATCTTACAGTAGGCAAAAATTACACTCATTTGGCGATTAGACAGTAACTTATTCTCAAATCAAACCCAAAAAAGATTAAATTTTTTAAAAAAATTAATATAATATTTATGAGTACACAAGTATTCAAAACCAAAAATACAGCTGCATGTTGTTGTTTTTTACATAATATACATTTTAGTAACAGAGTATGCAAGTATACAGCAGATCAGCATGCTTCAAAACAAGTGAAATGCTCATTTTATAAAACCAAATTCATTTCATTAAAATAAAATATTTCATTCACACAAAAGAAAACAATAATTCAAGCGTAGCATACAGATAACCCCATTTTTTTGTATTTTTCTCATTTTTCCTTTATACAGTCTTAAAACAACAACAATCACATACCATTTACAAGAATACAGTAGGTTTTTAAGTGCAACATATTTTGGCCTTAAATTTATGTACTTTTTTATATATATAAAACCTATAAAATCAAAGACCTAGAAACAATATTTTGGTCCATTTGTTATTTATAAATGTACATGTTTAAAGCATTGAGAGATGCAGAGCAATTCGATAATGCAGCAAAAACTTAAATATCATAAATATCTTACATAATAATTAAATCGGTATACATTTTTTTAAAAGTATGAAATTTCTTTTGTATGGCTCTTCTGTACTTTATCAATAAAATTGAGAAAAGGGAAAAATATTTTATTATATTTAATTAGTAATATTCTATAGGGAAAAAGAGCTAAAGAAGAAATATTTGTTGGAATAGAGTGAAAAAAATCAGGAGTCACAAACATAAAATTAAAACTTCATAAGCATAATAAAATAGCATAAATTAAAATTTATGAAATACTGGATATTTATGGCATTCTCACGTAGCGCAGCAATGAATACTAAATGGCTTGAAATGCAATAACGTTATTAAAAATAAAAAATATTTAAAGTTCTTTTAAAAGTTTTTTTTTAAACAGTAAATGATAAAGATACATCATTGTGAATAAAACCAAGTTAAAAGGCTAAACAGAAAATAAAACCAAGAATTTACAACTTTATAAAAATAATTTAGATGAAAGTTATATATCTGAAAGAAAAGAAAATGAATTCCATCGAGCAATTCAATGCTGTGCAATAAACCTGGCTAATTCTTTCCAATGAATTCTTTGTTTTTCATCTGCTTAAAACTAGTGAGCCAAAATTTAAGAGAGAAGAAATGACTAAATGGATATTTTTTTTAAATGTGAATAACAATTACAAATATATCTATATACAAAAGAGCACAACCAAAATCCATTAATCTTTACCTTTGTCATGAGGGTAAATTTCTCCTTTTTGCAGTAATAAGAGCACTGATATAAGAAATGTTCAAATAAATAAAGCCCCGGTTCTTCAAAAAAATGAATGCACTTTTAAGACAACAGTCACTGAATAGTCGCAAAGAACAATTCTGATTTACAAAATGCTTCGATTTGGTCCCTAAACTGCGATTTTATGGCAAAAACCGAATGTTCTAAAAAACAAGGCATAAAAACATTCTTAGAATTATCAGAAATTCTAAAAGTAATAAATAAATTTTAAAACGCTGTTGCCACACAGCAAATTTTGGTGGCAAGTAAAAACTTATCTCGGTTTTGGCCAAGAACTGGCAGCACGAAGCAGAAGAAATTCCCTGCGAAAAAAATATGGTGAGAGTTAGAACACTTCCTATTTCAGCGCCCTATAAACAAAAAAGGGAGAAAAGTGGGGAAGAGAGGGGGGCGGAATGATTGATGTTTCAGGACGTTTCCAAAGACGCCAGAAGGCTGTGATAAACAACTTCGTCTAAGATAGGAACCCTAGGGGGAAAGGACTCTCCGCCACTGCCACCCCCAACATCTCGGTTAGTTCTATACTGCGTCGCGCACTGGCTTCCTCCGGTAGTGGCAGCAGACGATACAGACGCCAGAATTTGTTTCAGGCAGGGTGGTGATGGTGTGGTAGACGGAAAGGCTGCAAGGTTGTTGTTGCTACTGTTGTGATTATTATTATTGTTGTTTTGTGATGTTGTTCTGCGGTGATAAAAAGAGGAGGTGCAATCGTTGGTTGTATCACAAGACAACGAGGAGTTATTGTTGCCGTAGCACGTGACGTTGGCCGTCGTAACCACAGGGGTAGTAGTGTCCATGGATTCGACCGTGTCATTGTTCCTGGAATCGCGGTTATTGTTCGACGTTGGAATCGGACTCGAGACACGCCTGTCAGGAACGGGGACGCGCAGAAAATCTTCACTGATACCAAAGATTTCGTCGCAAGAGCTATCGTCGTAGAAGTCCGAAGTGTTAGCCGGGGAGCTTGGCTTGCGCACTTCGTTGTTGTTGGTTTCGCTGCTGTTGCTGCCACTGCTGCTGAAGTCAGTGGCAGAGAACTGTTCAGAATTGTCCGCGCTGCTGGAAACGGGCGAGAACCTTTCGACGAAAAAGTCCATCCTCTGCTGCCTGTGCCTGAGCTTGGCCTGTCGTTCACTTCGGATGTCAGAATGCAGTTTCTTGATGGTATTATTGATGAGAACCGATCTCAGCAAGCAGAGTTCTGGGTCATCAATCTCGGAGAGTTTGGTGACAGACATTTTCATGACCTTCTTGCGTTCGTCCTTCCACCTCTGGCGGGAGGTCCACATCTGGTAAGGCCTCCTCCTGGGCATGTAGTCATCATCGTCCATTTCTGCAGAGGCGTCATCGTCCTGCCCTTCAGAGGAAGATGATGAGGATGAGGAAGATGAGGATGAAGAAGAAGTAGAAGTGCTGCTGAGGGATGATGAGAGAAACGATGAGCAAGAGAGGGAAGGGCTTGAGCTGGTGCAGAGGTCATCTGAACTGGAGGAAGAGGATGATACCACATCCGATGATATGGGAGGAACTACACTATCAGCTCTGGATTTTTTGGACACTGGCTCTTCAGTTTCAGTCTCAGCTTTTCTTTTGAGGACATTCGTATCTATAAGAAATAAAAGGATAAAAGTTATTGATATTTCAACTAAATAAGCTTTTTATCAAAATATAAAAAAACACTGTGTTAATAAAATTTCTTTAATTTTTTTCTAAATTCTTAAAAACTTGCATTACCCAATAATTTTTCCAATACAATGAATTACTTAAGTCTTATTTATTTGGATAATTCTGTTTATGAATCATTACATATACAACACATAATCACAAATCGCATTTTATATCATAATCGATATTAAATATTACAAAGAATATAAAAAAATAATGTCTCATACACCGAAAAAAAATATTAAACTATTTGATCTTTCGACAGTGTCAACATAAAAACGAATTCACTTATGGCCTAGAAATCTGAGATGATTCGAAATATTTTCTCACTTTTTTTTTCTTTTTTAATTTTTCAGTACCTGTCGAGCAATCAATACAACAAAGTGAGGCATAGAGCACGTAGGCCGATGGCAAAATCATTCCGAAATTGGGACAATGTCAACAGTTGAAGGTAGAAACGGAATCGGGGCACGGTGTCAAGCGTTTTAACGAGGTCGCGAGAGAAGGTGAACCATCACTGTTACGCTACAGACTGCTCACGCTTTTTTGCTATTCGGAACTCCCCGATAGAATTTCTCAGAGGTTTCACAGGGAAATCGAAACACAACGCAGAAACTTTTTGACAAATCAACTTCTGATTATACAAGAGACTAAAATAACTGAATGTTTAGGCTTAACAAGCGGGAATAGAAGTTAGACTTAACAAAGAAATTGAGAATTCGGAATGTTCTGTTAAACTACAAATGTTATATTCACAAATATTGAACAGATAGTTTTGATAAGAATAAGATTTATATTTTTCAATGTTCTTTTTGAACATAAAAATAAATTTAAGATGTAAAAAACAAAAAAAAGTATCAGTTTCAGAGCTCATTATTGAATAATCAGCTTAGAAACTAATAATAATATAGGAGCTATTTTAGAAACCAAACATCTTTTAATAATAGTAAACACACAAATATTTATTCACCAATATAGAAATGATAAAACAGAATACGGTGTTAAGATTTTTTTAAAACATTAGTTTTAGATTTTCCTTTTCTTTTTTATAAACAATAATGAATTACGTACTTTAAAAGAGGCAAAAAACCAGTTACACAAAATACAAATGATAATTATATGAATAATTAAAATAGCATATAAATGTACTATTAACAGTTTAAAGAACAGAGACAAGAAATTTTTATAATATACATTATAGAACATAAAATTGCATTGCATTCGGTACTCTGATATTAATTTTAACAATCGCTATAAATCACTACAAATTTTCGATAAATTAATAAATAAAAATGAGCTGACTATTTTTTAACAAAAAAAAAGAAGTCGAGCACTTTGAAAAATGAATAAAAAAGAATGAAAAAATAAGAACTATAAGAATATATATATATATATTTTATTAATGCCAATTAATAAGAATATATATATATATTATGTTTTTAACTCGCCAGTCTCACATATTCCGTTAATAATAGCATCAGACAGTTATTATAAACACATGAACTATATCTAAATATAATTAATAAGCGATTAGCATCATTATAAGTTTTGAAAACCACACATTATATTCTTTTCTCACGAATTTATAATATTGAAAAATTAACAAACCCAATACTTTTAAGCAGCTAATAAGCTTTGATACTTGTCATTTTTTTCCTTAACAATTGCAAAAAAAGACTATTATCTCCAGTTATAATCATCAACAAATATTTCCACAAATTATTTAAAGTTATAGCATTTTTATAATCCATTAAAGACAGGTATATATGCTTTCGTTTGGTTCATGAACTTTCCTTTCTGCCAATTGCCATTCTATTATCGTGTAATAGCAATATCCACTGTATTTCCAACAACAAAACAGAAAAAGAAAATGAAAACGAACAGATTAAATAAGAAGAAAGAAGACGTGTTCTTGGAATTACTATTCCATCACACAGAAAAGGGGAAAATATTTACGTCATAAGGCATTGGAAGAACAAGCGAATTACTACCTACACACGGAGATGGAAGTTTCCGCGCCATTCGGTTAGTTTCGACACGCGTGATGACGTCAGAACAGTTGACGGGAACTGTCAACATCTCTCATCACGTTCCATGACGTATGGAACTGCATTGTGTCTTTTACGTTCATATAATACGTCCTACCGCTCCATTTATGGCAAAGAAAATTAATCGGTTGTTAACCTAACCGGATCTTAAGTCACAGTTAAATCCTAACGGTTAACTAAATATAATTATATAGAATAAAAGATACTTCAAGATTTAAAAAAAAAACACTGGTATTCACTGTTAATTATTGATTTATGTACTCGTCATAAATAATTTTAGTCATTTAATAGATAATAAAATATAAATCAATAAAACTGATTTTGAACATGGACACTTAACGGAATACTCAGCTAATGAATTAATTTTTTTAATTCCAAATAGAAAACACAAACTTGGTTTTTTTACCCCTTTAATCATTATTTTAGTAATCGTTAACTTTTAAATCTATATCATAGATTTCCCTAACATAATTTAAATTATTTATTAAAATATCAAATCTATGTATCTAATAAATAAAAGGGTCTTAAGTTTACGATTATTTAAAAGCTATGACTTTTTAAAGAAATTTACATAAAGAACATAGCTGTTGATAAACCCATTTAATTACATGAATATATTGTTCCTTGCTTTTTTTTGCATTTCGACATATAAATTATTTGACGTTTACCTTTAGACACAATGTGAATCTTAAATATACACTTTTGAAAATGTTCTCAAATAATTAACTATCACCAAAATTACTCAGTAAACAGAAATAAAACTTCATTTATTGCATTCCAAAAATAGGTTTCATATGAATGCCTTAAATTTTATAATGATATTAATTTTTTATGATATTTAATGAAGTAAGTTCACATTTGAATGAGCAATAATACAACACTCACAAATAAGAAAATTTAAATAATAGTTCTTTATATAATAATAACGACATATGATTTAACTGCAATATTTTCGTAAACTTGCATAGTTTAGCATTTTTAAAAAACCAACATAACATTATTAATTTAAAAATCAAAGTTTAAAGCATTTTTATTACGAATTTTATTATAAGTATTTGTTAAGTAAATAAAATAAATAATGAATAAAAAATGTAAGCAACACTGTAAACCTCTCTCCGATTTTTGTTAGTACTCTGACTTGTTTACTAATTTTTTTTTTATAATCTACAACTCTCCAACTATCACTACCTTCGACATTTTGTCAGTAATCAAACATGAACTGGAAATTTCTAGTTGCATCTAAACATCCTCAGCACCTGCTTCTAATATCAACACTGTAATCACTAGTATATAGTATTTTTAAGTGGCAATACAGAAAGCGTGAGTTCTCAAGGTTAAACGTGTCACAAGAACAGAAACAATTTATAAGAACGTCAATGAAATTAGTTTTTTTTTTCTTTCTTTCTTTCTTTTTCCCTAGCCCGAAAAATGTTTAAGAAACCGGATGAGCCAATCAGGCATATTTAACCTTCTTTTTTTTTTGGCATTAATTGAACGGAACATAAAAGAACAAAAGCACGAGATGGTCAATAAAAAAATCGCCATGATTTTTTGAAACATGCGCCAGATAAATTTGACTTTTCAGCCAAACAAAAAACTATAAAATTCTCTATAAATATTTAATAAAATTATAATATTTATTTTTTAAAAAACAGTAAATTTATTATTTAAATATATTTAAAAGCACACCTGCACAGG
Organism: Argiope argentata; assembly: GCA_026289955.1. Taxonomy (NCBI): domain Eukaryota; kingdom Metazoa; phylum Arthropoda; class Arachnida; order Araneae; family Araneidae; genus Argiope; species Argiope argentata. Next base: position 1,634,955 of record JAOUZG010011055.1, on the reverse strand, counting down.
AACTATAAGTTGAAGTTAACAACGCTATGATTTTCACACAAATGAAATAAAGAGATGTATCTTATATAAGGAATCTAAATTTAGAAATTCTTCTGAAGAACCTGGAAATAATCTGCGATATCCCCCCTTCCAACGTCTACTTTAAGAACTCGGAAATCGATTAACCACGATTAAGTGCAAGGACATGGAACAGTTTAAAATAGTTCGCCGGCACATTTTATAACAAGCCATGAGGTACGTAAAATTACCAAAGAGGAATGTTAAAGTTTACGAGTAATTTTTTGTAACTCCTACTACAACAAGCAAAAAAAAAAAAAACTCTAACCTGGTTTGTTTGTTGTTTTTTAAATCATTTATTAACGTTAATATTCTACATTAGTGCCATTCCATAATAACTCCACTAATAAAAGCCAAACGATTAAAAAAATCATTTATTAACGTTAATATTCTACATTAGTGTCATTCCATAATAACTCCACTAAAAAAAGCCAAACGATTTTTTAAAAATTCTACCATTTTTTAAGCATAATCTTTTTTTCTTCTTTTTCTTTTAACGTTTCATATCTGTTGAAATCAAGACATTTACACTGACTGCTTGCGACATTTAAACAAAGTTGATTAAAAAGAATCAGGAATTTTCTTTATTTTTTTACATACGAAAGGATGATTGCTACTAATACAGCAGAAAATATATTATTGCTCATTTTATTTTTATCTTTTAACTGTTATATTCTTATAAAGACATCAAAAATTCTATATGCTGTTAAGAATTAAAATGACAGTTAATTTTTCCTAACATCAAGAATTACTACTATTATACTCGAACATTCAACAAGGTGAAAATAACATTCTCTTCCGATTCGGGGATTACGAATGAATAATTATCGTATTAAAAAATAACTAAACGCGACAAATGATCTGTTTTAGATTCATAATTATTATTCCAAACATCAACAGACTTTTCAATGTTATTCAATAAATATAGCAATTGAACAATCTGCTTCTAATTCGAAAACATATTGGAAAAAAAAATTACCAATCATATCAATTCTGGAAACAAAAGCATTCACAGAGTGATCATTACAGTCAATTCGCGATTCAACAGTCCTTTCCTCCACTGACATAACCTACATTCAGATACTTGTTGTGTGACCCTATTCCTTTTTGCAATCATGCTTCCCCCCCTCGTTTCTCCCCCTCAGCAGAAAGCAAAACTAGGTTTCCCTTTCCGTTCGGGAAACTTGACACAGTGAAAGCACATAAGTTGAAAGGCTGTCTATTAAACAATTTACCCTAATCCTTTATGAAGTACAAATTTGAACTTGAGACGGGAATTGTGTTTTCTTTAACTCACAGGATTTAAAAAATGCAGTAAGTTAAAAATCAAAAATGAAGTTGGTAGAAAAAAAAGCAAAAATGGTGCGGTAATAAAGTGCAAATAAATAAAATTAGCTTTTGAGGATTTAAGTATCCACAAACTTATTCAATACATGAATATAATTCAAGTCAAATAAAATTACTTTAAACAGCTAACATACATTAAATGATCTTCAAAACACTGGAAAGGATTCAATTTAAAATTATTTCAATCTAGCACAATTTCAGTGCAGCAGAAAGCATAAACGGCAATATTCTTTTTAATAAACAAGTCTCTAGAATTTTAAAGATCGCATAACAATATTATGGACCAATAAACATAAAATAAAAAATATATATTATATTACATTCCATTTGACAAAAGCATTGTAACTATGTGGAGTAGAAACTTAAAAACGAAAAACATTGAATGATTGCTTCTCCCTCACACAAAATGGCTAATTATTGAATTATCATTCAATACCATGTTGATACATCGAAATTAATAGCAATAATCAACTTATCATATTATGATTAAATTTATTAAAAATTATTATTCGAAATAATTACTTCTTTTAGGCATCAAGTAAACCATTATGCATATTAAAATGAACTTGAAGACTTTATAAAAAGTGTCTCATCTTTTAACGTTCGAGAAAGAAAATCATGAATAATCTCACAAGGAACTGCAGCCGGAAATACTAAATGGTAAAGAACGCCTAATATGTTTCCCGCTATGCTTCTTCTTTTGACAGACGATGCTTCCGATGCAAGCGTGCAAAACGGCCTAACTGGGTCTAGAATGTAAACTATTTCCGCTTACCTGCCGTTTGACATGAAGCACTTCCTACTTCCCTCATCGCTTGACAGGTAACGCCACCTATCGGCCAATTTAATACACTTCGCGACGTAAGTTGTCCAACTCAAATTCATTGTTTCTTCTTTTCACGTATTACTTTATCATAAATTTAACAAAGGAAGCTAATTTTTTTTCACAATTTATAAACAAAAAACACACCCACGATTCAACTGCAATAATAGAAAGTACTCTTACGATTTAACTTGCTAAAAGTAAATCTTCATTTTTTTTTCAATTTAACTTCGAAATATTAAAGTAAATCTTCACTGATATTTCCAAGTTAAATTGAAAAAATTATAATCCGAATCTTATTTTTTACAAAATCATTACATTTACTTGTATTCATCCATCCGAAAATAAAGAAAGTAATTATTTCTTGCATTCAACTTTAAAAATTCGTAAGATTTTAATCAAATAAAGTTACAACTATTTTATTTTAAAAATCAAGTTTTTCTTAAAAAGGCCACTTGGTAATAATAAAATAAAAAACCCATGTAAATAACCACGTAAAACAAGAATAGTTCCATTCATAATTTTTAAAGTTAAAAATAAATAACACAAATTCACATTTTTAAATACACTTCTTCAACATAATTTTAAATATTGTTAATGACATAGCTTCACTAAGTAACTTAAATTGCATATAATAAATAAGATTTAAAAGAAATACTACAATTATATTTAGTTAACTCAAAAACCATGTGTATCGGGGAAAAAACACATCAATAGAATTTTTTTAAATACCAATAACTAAGAATGCAACACTATAAAACATGACAATTATCAATAAAATATAGAAATTTCTTAAAACAATACAATTTATTACTGGAAAAAAACTTTTTTTATCTTTTTAAATAGAATAATTTATTTAGTATAATAAACGATTGAGTGGCAAAAAATCATAAGCCAACAAAAGAATTGCTGTTCAATTTTGAATCCCAAACCTATTACTTATAAGCAAAGATAAGGAGTCTTATCTCAAAAAAAATTCCCCAAATGCGCACGTGCCAAGTAACAAAATATTTAAAAAAAGGAAGTCGAGGGGGAATGGAAAAATCTGAACCCGAAGCACTAATCGGCAAACCTACTTAGTTGAGTAGAAACGGTTGACATTTCTCGCCAAAGTTGGGAAAATCATGCCAAGGTTCCATGCACATGTTAAAAGAGTACGATAAAATCGAAAAGGATATGGCATATCTCTAAACTTTATCATGTGCTTTCAAACACGGTTACTGCAAGATGTGCATATCGATAAAGATAGCAATATCGATTATCAAATGCTCGAATTCTTAATTACCGTTAAGCGCAAGCAAGATCAACATTGTCATTATATCTAAGTAAAAAATGAAAACGACTTGGAAATATAAACTGATAAAAAAAATGAAGGAAAAAAAAATTTAACATGATGCAAGCTTTGCAATAAGTTCTAAATTATTGTAAAATAGAATATTCTTTATTTTAAGAGCATAATTAAATAGAACAAAAAATAGTGCAAAAAAAGAATAACAAGAGTAATTTAATTCAAATATTAACAACAGATTAAATTTCCTTTTAATTAAATGAAAATTATTTGTAATTTTAATTAAATAATTTGAATGCCGTAAGAGTTGAAAAGTTCCACCGGCAGAAATGTAAACAAGACTTAATTACAGGATGGTGTAAAATAGTTGCGATCGAACTCACCAGATGGCGTTTTGATTGGGGAATCTTCCACTGGCACATCATAATCGCTGATTTCCGATGTCCAATCTCTCATGAGTGCACTCTCGAAGTCTCGATCAAAGGAATCATTATCAAACACACAAGGCATCGTGGAATTTTGATTGCTGCCAGAAACCGAATACAGAGAGTTGTTGGCTATTTGATCAACGCCGAATGGCAATACTAGGGTCATCTTCGAGCAGCCAGCAATGCATCAACATTTGCAAGAAAAATTGCAAAATAAAAAAAAAGGAGTACACTCAACACTTTAATAAAATCCAAAGGTCCGGAACTAGAAAATAAATATTATATCCACACTGTACACAATGCACTGATTTCCTGCACGGGAATCTGCAGATTAATCCAATGCGCACAGCCCGAAAACAGGAAACGGAAAAAACAGCTTTCTTTCTCGAACTGCACGCACACTTGCGACAACCAAACCGATCGCAGCTACGTCACCGACCGAACTGACGACTGCTGGTTTCCCCGCAGTCGCACTAGCAGCTGGTCGACTACAATTACTTGCGTAGGAGCGTGCGCAAGCTACTGGAAGTAGCGCCCTCCAGCGGACAAGTCACGGTACTACAGGTTGCTGGAATTGTGTGGATAATTATGGGAAGTGCTTAAAGAATATTTATTCGGATTTGCAATGCGTATTAGCGAACTGGGTTTTGTTTATGAAAAGATGTCACTGTCGTTTTTCACGGCTGGTTTTCTTTTTATACTAACTCGATCACTGATTTTTGAGCAAATATATTAAATCAATTTAAAGAAGGTATTTTTTTTTTCCACCGGATACTTGATTGCCACTGTTGGCTTTGCAGCAGGAAAGGAAATCATAGCTGTCACATTTTCGTACTCTTCACGGCAATTTCAACTCGTGATGAATAGAAAAATAGAATGATGGAACCGTGTATTCGAAATCGTACCCCTAAATGCAGTTATTATCATATTATTAAATGATTGTATCTGGAAGTGATGGAAATGTTTCACACTTTTCATGGAAATCGGGAAAAAGACGTCGGTATTTGCTAAAGGGGGTTGAAATGGGGAGGGGATTCGAAAATGAATCTTAATTTTACATGTACTTAAGAACGGATTATTGAGTAGACAATTGGCTTGGAGTTGAAACTTTGTGCAGGTGGAGGGGGGCTATGGAGAATGTTTTGCATTATTTTTATGGTGATATTTTTTGGTTTTCATTTACAAGAGTCGTATGCTCATATATAAATTAAAAACGGAGTAATTCGGAAAAACAAAGTTTATCATGTCAAAACATGATGTTGTTTTTGGGATGAGGTTTTTTGGCGTCGACAAAAATCCATAGGCGAAAAATAAAAATTTTATTACCTGCACGAGCATCTCAAAAAAAATCAGCTTTTAAAAACGTGTTGCCACTGCATTTACAAAAGCTCTGATTTTAAAAAACTAAGTTAATAACTACAGCAAATAAAACCTAGAAAAATGTCATTTTGAGCACGCGATCGTATGAAATGTAGTAAATGGGAAATGTGATACTTTTTTAAAACAATCAATGCGAGAAAAAGTGTTTTGGGGATCGTTTTGCGATAATTAAGTGACTCATTCGATGAAACAATTAAAATGAATAAAAATATAATTTAACTCGCACGAGCACGTGGTGCTTTGCCGTGCTAGAAATGATGCTCCGACATGATACATTGAAATATGCATAGCAGTTTTCATTTTAATCTTTATTTTTTCATTTACAAGATTCTTATACTTATATATAAATTAAAAACGAAGTTATTCCAAAAAAAAATTTTTTTTCTTCATATTTTCGATTTTGTTTACTGATTAGAACAGTCCAATTTCTTTTGCAATTGATCGACTGGGCTATAGCACTTACAAAAGTTGTATTAGGGTGTTAAGCAGTTAAAAATTTTATAATGCCCTCCCATTTTGTTCAGAAATGATCCTGGAATATTTTTTTTAATACTAGATATACTGAAACCAATTTTCTTGGAGACGACCCACAATTAAATTCTGAGATCATAAAATCAGACAGTCATAATTATGTTACTTAAAATTATGTTAACTTAAAAATTGAATGATTATTTTTAAAAAATTTCGTTGATGAAAAAGGACGAAGTTTACTTCTTTTGCATTTTCTGCCTCTACAAAACTTAATCATTAACTACATATATAAAATCTTCAGTATTTTATGATAAAAAGAAGAGAATACTGTTATACCACTTACATTTTAAAAAATATACTACAATGCAAAATTGCATGCATGTCAAGGATGAGTAAGGATATACTTAGTGCTTAGGAATTTTAAGAAAATAATTATCTAAACGGCTTAATAATTATAAATTAATATGAAAATTTTTCTTGCAATGTAACTTACATAGACGTTATCTATAAAAAAAGCAAAAAGACTGGAAAACAAGGCTATATTCAGAATGGTGGATAGGATTCTATACGCTAAAGGAAAACTTTAGAAAAGAGCTGTTGTTTATATAGTCACCAGGACATACGGGACAGTTGCCCCGGGCCCCCACATAAATAGGGCTCTCCCAAATCGAATAGAAATTTTATTTCACGTTTCCTTTTTTAATTAATGTTTTCATTAATTAAGTAGTAAAGCAGAAGGGGCCCTAAAAAAGTTTTTGACCCGGGCCCCAACTAGGCTACGTCAGGCCCTGATAGTCACAACGCTGTGACTATAGAATGAAATACAACAAAGCAAACTTGGAACAATGAAACTTCGCATAAATTCAAGTAACCGATATGTTTTAGGGGGGGGACAAGGAACAAGTAATATGAAAAAAATTAAGTCAATTCCTACTTAGGTCAAAAAAAATTTAAAAAAATCAGTTACCTTTTATTAAATAATTACAATTAATTGAAATAATTTATCAAAAAAAATAATTTATCAATAATTTATCAAAAAAATAATTTATAAAAATCATAATCTATCAATTGAAATATTTATCATTTGAATAATTTCGAAAGAATTGAACCCGCAATCTTTACCTTCACTTGAAAAAATACTGAAATCTTTGCATTTTACCGATTCAGATACGGCCGATTAGTATTAAAAATAAATTAAATTTATTAATGAGTTAACATTTGAAAAAAAAACTGTATTAACATCGCGTCATCTGCTACAAGTTTTAAAAAGTATGTTTGAACTTGAGTGGACGAATAAAAAGTATTTTATTAACGATTGAAAATTTGAACTATATAAATATATATTGGGAGAGTGTGAACTAATAGTATGAATTGTAAAAAAAAAAGCATTCATATAATATTATAAATTAACCTAATTTAAATAAATAAACTAACAAAAATAATATTATGAATAATCAGAAAATATATTGAATATTCGAATTCGGAAAAAATACTTCGTTTAGTTTATAAAAATAAAAAAAGTTAACACTTTTATTATAAAACAAGGCAATATTGCGGATGAATCAAAAATTCATTGCTATAAACTATTTCTAAACTTTGATATACGAGTGCTAATTATTTTTTAACAAATAATAGCTTAGTATACAAACAACTATTTAATGCAATTTTTGAATATTTCTGTAATAATATTTTTAAAAAAACCAGTAAAATAATAATTAATAAGATGTCAATTTAAACGTTTGAAAAATTCACAATAACAAATTTTCAGGAGAAACTGTTGGGTTAGTTATTTCATTGAAATTATAAGACTTTGCAGAAACTAGGAGAATTTATTTAATGTCTTTTAATTCGTTTTAAAAACATGGTATATTATTTTTTAATTCAATTAATTATTTTCTGATTTTAATCGTATGAATGTAAAATTTTATGATCAATTTTTAACTGATTCCTCGATGAGCTACATCGGATGAAAAAATTTACATCGTAAAGGATAAAAAGCTAATTAATATTGCTTTGTCATCCAATTCTGAAACATATTTAGTTTCCTCTTTCTAGCTCATTGAGAAGTTAGTTTAGAATCGTTTGCGAAATTTGTACTCAGCAGATGAAAGAGCAAACAAACAAGAAGGCGAATTAATAATGCATTGTCATCTAGTCTGTGGCTGTCATTGAGAAGTTAGTTTAAAATCGGTTGCAAAATGTGTATCAAATAAATAAGCAGATAGAAAGGGGAAAAAAGGAGATTTAGTAAAAACATGTTGAAATAATTCAAATTGTGCTCACAAAAAGCGGATGATGTATAATTGCCAGCTAAAAAAAACTACAAGTGCAACAAATACTGTTTCGAGAATGGAATTCAATGAATGACTGATTTAATTCAGTATATTGAGCAAAAAAATAAATAAAGGAGAAAACTTATAATAAAACATCAATTTGTCAGTATTTCTTGAAAGTTAGGAAATTTAGGAAATTATCATATTGAAATTGTGGAAATTTATCATATTGGAATTCACGCAATATCTAATTATCTCTTTATTTAAAAAATGATTAATAGTAATTTGTAATAAAAGTAGACATTTGTTCTTTAAATATTCAATGCTGAACTTCTATGGTATCAGATGACGTTTTGAATTATTTTTTTGAAAAATGTTAGGAAACAGTTATACACATACATTTATTTATTTTCACTTAAAATGGATTGAAACAACTCTTACAAAACAAAAATGAATCAATTATAAACCAAAAAAAATTTAATTTAATTTGGGTGGGGGCAAAAAAAAGGATGTAAAAGCAAAATACTTTTGATATAAAGTTTAACAAATGATTTGTGTAAATTATTGTGAACAAATTTTAAACATATTACATACATCTTTAACTAGATTAGAACTTAATTTATCTAATCTTTACATACTAGTGTTCAATCGAGAAATAAAGTAGAATTTTTTAAAATAATAATAATAATAATAAGCAATAAAACCATTGTAAAATCATTTTAAATGAACAATTTATTCTATAGCTAAAAAACTAAAATTGAGAAATGATACACAAATGTCCAAAAAAAACGTATATTATATTTTGATTTATGAAAATTTCTGCCGCAAAATTTTCATCAAAAATTGAAGAAGTAAAATTATTAAAGCAACATCCCTCAATTTAGAAGATAGATGAACTTGACATTTACATTTTTTAGTAGAATTTTGATGTCATGGGATTGGTCTCCATTAAAAAGTCTAATGTTCTCGATAAGTAGAACATATGTAAAACTATTAAAATCTAATAACGGACTTTAAAATATAATAATTTAATGGAATTGTGGATGTGAAACTATATCTAAACGATTTAATCGAAATTAAATGCAATCAATATTCTTGACAAAACAACTGGTCGCTAAAGGCGACTTGCACACAATATAAAAATACTTCAACGACACTTACCGTAGTCAATTTCCATAGGCTCTGATAAAACGAGAATGCTTAGCCTTTGAAATTTTCTCTCCAGACATTTAATTCGCATACTGCCCATTTTGAAGTTTGATGACAAGATAGAAAAACTTAGATGATTATTCTATTGCATAAAATAATGCAAATCAAATCACACTATATTTCGGAAAAATCACCTTGCGGACCTTTCAAGTTGCGAACTTGCACTTATGCAACATAGGAAGCGACTGACTTGAATATTTGAAGTCGTTTTCTAAACCTTAAAGCTCTCGGGGGGGGGGGATACAGTAAATTATAAAATTGGAACTGGCAACCCTATTTGAAATGTCCTATTGACATTGATAATTGATAGCTACCCCGTTAGCACGATAGTTCACACCTGTATATCTTCTGTACAGTACGACCCCATCCTATTGCAGGTTGACCTTACATTTCGACTCGGGGTCTTCCACCGTATTTATTGACACCCCTTCAAAAGCTTTGACAGAAATGAAGTGAATACTTTATTGTATTCTAGAAATTTATAAGCAGTTCGTAATTTCTTTATTGCAACGAAATAGGATTCTTTTAATTTAAAAGAACGAAGAATGTAATTATTTTCCAATCGAAGAAAAGAAATTAAACAGAAAAGATTAAAATGAAATCTTCTATGCATGTTTCAACGTGTCATGTCAGGACATCATTTCTTGAACGACCAAGCAGCACGTGCTCGTGCGAGTTAAATTATATTTTTTATTCCTTTTAATGGTTTCATTTAATGAGTCACTTTAGTATTGCAAACGATGGAAAAAACTTTGTCTCGCATTTATTGTTTCAAAAATATCTCATTTCCTATTTATTTCATTTCATATAATCACGCGCTCAAAGTGACATTTTTCTAGGTTTTATTAGCTGTTGTCATTAACTTATTTTTTTCCAATCAGAACTTTTGTAAATGCAATTGCAACGCGTTATTAAAAACTAATTTTTTGAGATGCTCGTGCAGATAATAACATTTTTACTTTTCAACCACGCATTAAAATTTTTATTTTTCGCCTACAGATTTTTGTTGACACCAAAAACTTAATCCCAAAAACAACATCATGTTATGACCAGATAACAAAACATTCCATCTTAATTTAAATAAATATTATTCATAGCCCATTTATTTTGAAATGTAAATTATTGAAAGGTGTCTATAAAATAAGCAGGTGCGTAATGCCCCAGTTTCCAATATCAATCAGTAATTCTAGGAAAAAAAGTTTTTAAAAATGAAATACATAAAATTAAATGCGAATAATGTGAAATCTGAATTACCGTTGGTAGAAAACAGAAAAGTACACTTGTTGCCACCTTTCAAAAATATTTCATTTCCATATTATTAAAAATTGCCTTTTTCTAGTTTAAGATATAAAGGATTTTAATTTTACATTCTTTTCCGAATATTTTTATACATTTAATGAATAGACATTTTTCTTAAAACTTGGTCTTTTTCGAAATTTATTGATAGTCCGCTAAATCATTCTTGTTTTCATTTCTAAAACATTGCTCACCTCAAATTTATTTGAGGGCAATGATTTCTCTAAAAGCAACTTTCCCAATATATATAAGGGACTTTTGATCATTTTAAAACCTGTAGATAAAATTGAGCTGACATCTAATGTAACTTTTTCCTCTCTAAAAAAAAAAACAAGTTTGAAGATTGATACATACCTCACGAAAATCATGCTATAATGAAACAGCATGATTTTCGAATACTATAATCAAATAGCATTGTTTTCGGGTACTATAATTAAAAATCCTTATTCGGCAAAATCTACCACCTTACCAACATCTTATGTAATGAAAGAATATAAGACTTCCAATTGCTACTTTATAAATTCGACCCCTCCCCCACGAAGATTTTACTTTTAATTATAAACTTGCCGTATTTGCCAACCAATTAGTTCGCCTGAAAGAATAGGTTATTTTCAAATATATCTTTCAATAAATTTGTGAGTGAGAAACAAAACATATTTTTCTTCACACACACACACACGCTCTCTCTCTCTCTCTCTCTCTCTCTCTCTCTCTCTCTCTCTCTCTCTCTCACACACACACACACACACATATATATATATAGATATAAATATAGATATAGATATAATATTACCTGACCTTGATCGTTTGGCGAGAAAAATCAGATCCTAAACTTAATTTGGCGAAAAAAATTTAAAATTTAAAAAATCAGTGAAATATTTGTCTTTAAATGTTATCTCGATGTTTCCTATGAATGCCATAAATCATAAATAACTTGTGGGGTCGGTAGTTTTGTATAAAGGGCACAATTGATCTCAGCTTTCCGAAAATATGGACCACCCCTCAAGCGACTACCCCTTAAAAGATGTCCAGTTTCCAACTGATAATTCTTAAGTTGACTAAAAGTGTCTGAGGGGAAGATAAATACCCTAGGTAAGTAATCCATCATTCTATTGTTTGATGAATAGTAAAAAAGAGGTAGGGAGGAGACCAGAATGCAGTACTAGCTCCATGTTGGCGGTTTTATGACTAATTTTGGCTTCCTTTTTAAATTGTTTTATTTTTTATAGCTAATTATTTATAATCACAAAAGAACATGATGTTGTTTTGGTTAGAAGATTTAGATGTCTCCGAAATTTGAAGGCAAAAAATATTCGTTTTTTCATTGGTAGATAGCGAGTCGCCTGCCTCATGACAATTGAGGTTTGTTTTGCCAGTATTGTTTGAAATTTTTAATTAAAGTTACTATCAATTGCCTTTTGTTTGTCGTTTCTATGAAATGACGTCATCTTGTAGTTTGTTTACTATTTCTTACATTTGAATAATTAATCTCGTGTTTAGAAGATTTTTTTTTTTTCTGGAATTCTCTTTCAGTTTTAACTATCGTAATTTCATAAAACGCGACTTACATTTTTTTCTTTAATGATATTGTAAGCGCATTCTTACTCATTCTATTTCTCAAAATACTGTAAATATTAGAATACAATTTTGATATCAATCTGCATTACGTTCATTGGATTTTGCGACATATACAATAGCTTCCAGTAATAGTGAACTTTTCGTCAAAATTAGTGGAATTTTTTAATATTAAAATCGGTCTAGCTCCAAAACTTGGTTTGCCAGCTAAAAAAAAAATATCATTAGGAAAAGAGGGAGTGGGGGTTAAACTGTTTAATGGCTTAAATTAATTAACACAAACAATCACTTAACAATAATAATGTTCTCACATGATAATTTGAAATTTGCGACAGTAGATTTCCTTTTTTTAAATTGTTTATTTATTGCAGTCACCACTTTTGAACTATTCTACTTATATTTATAATAAAATATTACTAATAATAATAAATATGATAAGATTGATACTTATTGCCGGATTTAGTCATTTTGTAGACCTAACATGTTATAACGTTCTCTTTTAATAAAATATTCAATCCTGCTTAACATCCCAACATTTTTTGAATATAATAATAAACTTATTAATCATCTATTTTACACTTATTTTTTTATTATTCTAGCAAGTTTCATTTATTAAATCGATTATTGAAATTTTTTTCCAAATTTATTAAGAAATAAATGCTAAATTTTTTGATGGTTTTTAATAAGATCTAAATTAAATACTGAAAAACTCTTCTTCAATGAATACTAAATACCCCAAACTAAAGTATGTGCGGAATTTGAAAATTCTAGATACAACGACCAGCTCTGTAAAATATTTTGAATTATTTTTCCCCTCTTGCATATTGTATGACGAATGATACAATTTGCATATAATATACTAGCTTATAAACATGAGTATGTTATCATAAGGTAATTTTACTAGTCATTCGAACTTTACTATCAAAAGCTAATATGTCCAGCATGACTCACTATTAATATACTATCGTGTCTAATATTTTTAAATGGGCAATTTTTTTAAATAAATTATTATGATATCCATAATCGTTTTATCTTCTGAAATGTTTTTATTTATTTATTTATTTAAAAGGATACTATCAATTGAATCAGACGATTTTTAAAAACCACCGATAGCTTGTTTTCTACCCATCAATAAACTACGTCAGTGGTTTTCCCTGATGTAAATCGTTAATCGTCTGCTTTTAATATTTTCTTTTAGTATTCATTTGGAATTCTGGCAATACATCTGCTCTGGAAATACATTTCAGAAGGCGAGAGAACACGGACGAGTTTCTTCTACATTTCTTCGTTTATATTTTTACTCTCTCCAAAAGAAATGTGCATAAATTGTCTTTAAAAACATTGCCAAAAATATTGTTTAAAAAACTCAACAGAAATGTCAAAAAATAAAGCTAGAGTAATCCAAAGTCTTAACATTTTTCTAAAAATAGAGAATATAAAATTTTCTTATTTTAAGTTTATTGCCGGATCTATTAAATAATTAATAAAACATTTTAAAAAATAATTTTTAAAAAACTAATTTGTCCATAAAATTTCACAAATACTCTTTAATTAATGTACTAGCGCATTTTTAACCGTATGTCATTGGAGAACAGCTGTTATGAAATAGCCAGTCAGAGCGCGATTTTTGTCGCTTAATTGCTGGGATGTTGTTAATACACAAGTACCAGAAAATTAAATGCGTAACTGAACTTTTTTTTTGTGATTAATTAAAACCGAAATCTGACCCGGAACTACAACTGTAGTTGAAAAGTTTGAAATAGATATTTAGTCGAACCATTATATTTTAGAGCTCCTTTAGTATGAAAAAGTCTTTGGAAAATGTCCGTCTGTCTTTCTGTGACAAAGATAACTCAAAAGCGATTTGAGCTAGACTTTTGAAATTTGGTATACGGACTTCACACCGAATTTACTGATTTCGATTTATTTTTGAATAAAATCTATTCAAAGGAAGCTCGTCTGTCTATTTAGCTATATAAATTCACTTTATACAAATTAACTTGATAATTATAAAACGGAGAGAGCGACATAGATCAAATTTGGTGCACAGATTTAATATCTATAAAGTAGACAGCTCTCAAATTTTCGACCAAATTCAACAACGGATTGAACTGTCTGTCAATCTGTACTTTTAGTAAATGGGATAATTCAGAAACGCAATGACATTAATACATCAAATATTTGGCTATATTTTTACAGGATTTTCTGATTACAAGTGCAGCTTTCTCACAAATTTTTGTTTCAATTGGTTGCAAACAACGTGAAGGAAAAAAAATTTGATTTTTATAAAGCGGGCCAAGGAATAATCGCCAAATAACTCTCCAAGGCTGACAGGATAGATTCAGCAGAAATATTAAATTCACGCCAAAACTTAATATTTCGTAACCGTTGTACGCCAACCTCATGCAAGGCATTCTCTGGCTTAACAAGTTTATTGGAGGGAATGCGATAAAGTTTTGAGGAGACCATCACGCTGGTTTATTATTAGGATTGAAATTTATTATCATATCAAAACATGATGTTGTTCCTGGGATGAGATTTTTGGCGTCAACAAAAATCCATAGGCGAAAAATAAAAATTTTATTATCTGCACGAGCATCTCAAAAAATCAGCTTTTAATAATGTGATGCCATCCCATTTAAAAAAGATCTGATTTAAAAAAAATAAGTTAATGACTACAGCAAATGAGACCAAGAAAAATGTCATTTTGAGAGTATGATTATGTGAAATGAAATAGATAGGAAATGTGATATTTTTTTAACAATAAATGCGAGACAAAGTTTTTTGGATCGTTTGCAATACTAAAGTGACTCATTCAATGAAACAATTAAAAATGAATAAAAATATAATTTAACTCGCACGAGCACGTGGTGCTTGGCCTTTCAAGAAATTATGTTCTGACATGATACATTGAAATATGCATAGCAGATTTCATTTTAATCTTTTTTTAATTGTTCTGTAAGATACTATTTTAATGTATTAATATAGTATAATTTCCGTTTTAATGTTGTTTATTTTTAAAAAGTGGCTTGATTTAAAAAAAAATTATGTT
>JAOUZG010011055.1:1600625-1615831 GCA_026289955.1 Argiope argentata | reverse complement strand
AACCCTAATGTAGCTTTAAAAACAGGACGCTAACCTCGGAACTTGCGCGTGTACTCTCTAAAACATGTTATTCCCTTCTTCCTGCTGCTGTGGTGTGGAAGTTTGAAGAGAGGGTGCCAGCTCAGGTGCCGTCTTCGGCATCTGACCACAGTCCAAAATTATGAGGTGCATCTTAATATAGCTCCAATATAGCTTTAAAAACAGGATGTTAATACGGCTAAACTAAACAAATCCTTTTCTTATTGAATTGTAATTGTGGATATTGGACACAAATATATGAATACCACGAGTACTGAGATTTTTATTATCTGAATCCTGCATATGAGTATTTTGTGCTTCGTAATATAGCACACAAATTAACACAATTAAACCCAAATTTTGATATGAAAATGAGGTTTTAATGCAAAAGCATATGCCAAATTTGATTCATCAAAAGCGATAGATTTTTCAATTACCACGTTTACATGCATGAGAAAACATGGATCCACAGATGGTTAAACCTCAGGCACCGGCTTAACCTAGTTGCGGCCCAGGGCAGAAACATCTTTGGGGGCCCTCCTCTGTTTCACTGCTATGAAATGAAGAATGTTCATTAAAGAAGGAGATGTAAAATAAACTTTTAATTTCATTTGGGCCTCCCACTGACGCGTTGGCCCTGGGCAACTGCCCCGTATGCCCCTGCCTTAGCTAGGCTCTGTTAACCCCTATTTAGGTTTCGTCCCAAATTTGAAATGAATCAATATATTGGATACTAAACCTGTGAGTTAAATTTTATGCTAATGGCTTTATACCTTTAGTATTTAACGTGCTCACTTACATTTAAGACAGACAGACTTCTTCTGAATGAAAACACATTCGAAAATTGATAGAAATATAGAAATTTGGAAGTAAAGACCATATTATGTAATTTAATCCGTTTAGTTCAAAAACATATTTAATTTAATCAGAAAATATGTTTTTTCGGTCGCGGAAAATTTGAAAAGTAGAAATGCATTAAAATTTTTTGACGATCACAATATTCTTTCTTTGAATACTCTTATGCAGAAAAAGTTTTTTAAAAAAAAACTGTGGGAGTGGTTTTACCAAAACTTTCTCACATTCTCTCTAAAAGACTTGTCATTCCAGAGAACACCTACATGGTGTACATTAATTACGATATATTAACTTTTGGCATGAATTTTACGTTTTTACCTCATCTACGTATTATTATCGGCGAGTATTTTGTAGATTAATCCCTGGCTTGTGTTAATAATACCCGAAAATCGAATTTATGCTTCAGACACGTTTTTCCTGACCGATTAACAAAATAATTGAAACAGAATTAAACTGTATTCACAAAATCCTCAACTAAATTTGATATATTAAAGCAATAGCGTCTTTGAATTATCACGTTTTCATGTTTTTGAAAGTGCAAGCCGGACAGACAGTACTCGTATTTGAATTTAGCTTAAAATTAGACAGATGTCATAGATGTTAAATATGTAAATCGAATTACTTTTGATGTTGAATATGCATATCGAATTACTATAGATATTAATATACATATCAAATTACTTTGGATGTTAAATACATCTATCGAATTACTGTAGGTGTTGAATATGCATATCGAATTACTTAAAATGTGAAATATATATATCGAATTACTTTGAATGTTAAATATGCCTATCGAATTACTATAGAAGTTAATATGCATATCGAATTATTATGGATGTTAGTATGTATATCGAATTTGAATATGTATAACGAAAAGGATATATCGATGTTGAATATGCATAACAATTTTCTATAGATGTTAAATATGAATATTGAATTACTATAGATGTTAAATGTGTATATCGAATTACTATAGACATTGAATATGCATATCGAAGTACTATAGATGTTAATATGCATATAGAATTACTTTAGATGCTAAATAAGTATATTGAATTGTTATAGATCCAAAATATGTATATAGAATTACTATAGATGTTTAATATGCATATCGAATTGCTATAGATGCTAAAAATGTATATTGAACTACTGTAGATGTTAAATATGTATATCGAATTTTATCTATCCCTCTCTCTGTGTTTTGTAATTATCGTGTTAACAAATATTCAAACAGCCGGACAGACATACTTGCTCGGAACAGATTGTACTCAAAATTTGATAATCAATCTGGAAGTTTGTCGTAAAGACCGTATGACAAATTTCAATCATCTAGTTCACCGCATTTTTGAATTATCTTTGTCACAGACAGACAGATGGACATTTTCTAAATGGGAAAGGATCAGGAGGTCTGAAATGCGGATATTTCTCAAAATAACGAGTTTGAATTTTTCGATGATTTTTATACTTTCTGTGTGCTATGCATATGAAAAAGTAAAAAAAAAATGTGAATTATTTCAGAATCCTTTCTAAACCTTGAGAACTGAGCAACGTCAATAAAAACTCTTCAAAAAAAGGGAAAGCTGAGGACTCGATTTCCATCCTTGAATCGTCTGACGCAACGATAACAAGATATTTATGAAGAAAGGACAGATAAGTTCCATGACTTGAAGGATATCCGAGTTAAATGAACTTTTAAAGGTTGTTGTAGACGAATCCTTTAGTGAAAAAAAAGTTCCAATTTTTTATTCAGGTAACATCGCTGTTGAAGTGAAGGTGGTCTAATCTAGGCTATAAATTGCTCACAACAATTATGTCAGGAGATTTCCTTATCATATAGATTTGGTATTACCAATTATTTTGTATTAAGTTAATATTTCATTTCATTCATAAATTCAAAATTTCTTATAATTTTCAATAAAGGTACTTTCCGCATAAAATTAGAGACCATGCTCAAGGTCATGAACACCCTGAATGATTAAATTTTTATTTTCACATTTTTTTTATCATGTCAGAACATGGTGTTGTTTTGGGAATGAGGATTGTAGTTTCAACAAAAAATCCGTAGGCGAAAAAAAAAATTTATTACCTGCACTAGCATCTCAAAAAAATCAGCTTTCAATGACGCGTTGCCATTGCTGTTACAAAAGCTCTGATTTTAAAAAATAAGTGAATGACTACAGCAAATAAGACCTCGGAAAAGGTAATTTTGTGCACGCGATTATATGAAATGAATTTAGTAGGAAATGCGATATTTTTTTAAACAATAAATACGAGACAAAGCTTTTTTTTGGATCGTTTGTAGTACTAAAGTGACTCATTCAATGAAACAATTGAAATGAATAAAAATATAATTTAACTCGCACGAGGTGCTTGGCCGTTCAAGAAATGATGTCCTGACATGATACATTGAAATATGCATAGAAGATTTTATTTTAATCATTTTTTTTTATCTGTAAACTCAGTCATAACGAATGCTCTTTTTTTCAAGTAAAAATTCATCAATTAAATGAAATTTAACTTTTCAAGAATTGCATTACATTAGCCATCTTATAAGTAAGATGCATATAAAAATTATTAAATAAAAACAGATATATTTCCTCTAAGCTACCACGATATAAAAATTAAATCAAAATAAATCTTTAAAATTGTTATTTGAACAAAAAATAAAGCTGAAAATGAAACAAACGGATCAATTATTAAAAAAGGTCCTCATAATGTTCTTTGCTTGGACTGCAAAATGTCTAAATTCGCTTCTGCTTTTCCCATTTGCATTTTTATGTCTTATACATTACAAAACCAAACGTACTTTATGCAGAATGTTTTTAATGAAGCTTTTACTTTATTTTTAAAGATTGTAAGTGTAAGAATTGTAACAACGCAGACGCTAACATAACTACTAAGAGGAAGTTAAAAGCCACCGCGCGCACGCCTCCAGAGTCGTTTAAAAATCGTCTTCATCGGTGTGGGTTCTAATATCGCTCCAGCCTCGCCTATTCAGTCGAGGAGTTCGCTCCAAACCAAACGCAAACCCGGTTAGAGAAAACGAGGTCACCCCGCTGGATGGGGAAGTTCAAGCTGGCGAAAAGACGTGACAGCGCGCGTACAGCCAGACAGCAGGATCTGCAAACGATTCAGAAAAGGGGGGAGAGGGAGGGGTAGCAAAAGACGAGTAGCGATTGTTCCCCTCTGCCCGCCCGACTGTCCGAACCGTGTCCGCAGATAAGATAATCTGGTTCAAGTGGCCTTCATGGACAAGAGTAATTTTAGTACGCGAAACTAAAAGTTGACAGCAAGCCTGTAAATTCTGGTTTGTTGTTTAGAACACTTTTTCTGACAAGTTCCGAGCAAAATATTTATTTATTATGTTTTAGGAATGCTGTAAAAAGGCTGAGAGAGAGAAAATTATTAATATTAATGGAATTTAATATTAACTTTAATTGAAAAGTTATTATTAATAATATAATTTATTTATAAAATTCTGTACATCAAAAAAAGTAACAAATAATATTAAAAAACAATTTTTTAAATCAATACCACCTTTGGATATTAGGAAAAATTTCATTTTAGTTACTTTTTATTAAATAATTACATTTTTTTGTTCTCTTACTCAGCTTTACAATGGAAGAAGGGGTGTAGTAGCATCTGAGAGTATGGAGCACCTTGAGCACCCAAATACCGATCACCTTTGAGTGTGGTATTACCCCAGTGGTATTAATCCCAACATGGAGACCTTTGCGACCAAGTTCGAACTCACACCAAAAGGGATGTAACCTCAACGCCCTACCAACCAGGCTATCCCGACCTAACGACTACACCTACTATAAAAAATCATTATAGGCGGGAAAATTAGCACTTAATTAATTAATAAAAAAATATGGAATGAATATTGGAAAAAACTGTATTAACATCAAATGTTATTCAATAAAGTTAAAAAAAAATTACTTGAACTTGGGTGGTTGAATAAAAAGTATTTTATTATCGATTTAAAATTTGAACAAGATATATATAGAGAGAGAGTGTGCGTGAGCTAATAGTAGGAACTGAAAAAGAAAGGACATTAAGAATTCAAAAAATAATAATGTAAAATCAGACGAGAAATCTGTCAGAGTTTATCATATACAGCATAAATAGCAATGCAGTAAAATACTAAGAAAAAAATCCGAAATTTTTATTGATAAATTAAGAGTCTCTTAACCACAAAAAGAAGGTATAATTTTTATAAAAATAGATAAAATTTGTTACTAAATGAAATAAATAAGCATACAAATGAAAACTAATAATAAAAACTTAATATCTAAAATATTTAATTTGCGATTAAAAAAGAAAGAAAGAAAAGTATTGCATTTTAAGCTAAAATCAATTTAATTAAATAAATATTCGTTGTACACTAGCTATCATTAGCTTAAAAGAATTCGTCATTTGACTGTATTATGAAGCAAATAAAACTATTTCAAAACATTTCTAAGTTTTTTAAAAAAAAATCCTAGCATAGAAAAATGCATTCATATATTTTAAAAAGATTTTATACAATTTTGTTCTTAAAAAGCAACTATTTGATAAAACAAATCGAATATTTAATACATTTCAGGTTTATCCTTAATTCCAAAAAAATTGTCGTTTCTTTCAAAAAAAATGTTTTTTTTTTAAATTACTATAATTATTTTAGCAAATACATTTTATATTTTCAAAATATGAGTTTTATTTTATCTCAAACGATAATAAAAAAAGAACGAATTTCATTTATCAGAGTTTAGGTTCAGAAAATTATTTTTATCGTCTGACAGATACTTCATTATTTATCATATTGACTGATTATTACATATTTATTTAGATAAAAAAAAACTATTCGTTTAAGAACAACTTTTGCAAACGAATAATAAATGAAAGAGTCATTCCGAAAAATGACAATCGTCTGCTAGTCGACGGTTCGTTTCGGTGATTCACCTCCATAATCTTAACTTTTTTGGCAATCGTTCTCTGAATCATTGCTCCGACAGATGGTGCAAGGTCTTAAAACTCCGACCATACACCAAAATTACGAAATGAAAATAAGATAGGGATCAGGAACAAATGTCAAGAAGCCATCGACACTGAAATAATTAGATGGCGGCATTTGTGAATAATATTCCAACAAAACTTATTCCATTTCACTTCGAACGATATTTTTCTCGAGCGGCAACGCTCAGCTAGTAGTCGAAGTCATTAATACAATGGAGTTCCTCTCGATGACGTCACACGTGACGTGCAGCGCGGGTATTTACCACTATTGGGCAACCTCAAGCGCTGCTGAACTTGTAATAAGTCATCCATAGTATTACTTCAGTTTTCTGGTTATAACGACCCAAAGGCATACAAAAAGGAAAAAAGAGTTGTATTATTTCACCTGCCCTAGAAAATCGTTGTTCAAATTAAAAATTTCAAAAGAAAAAAAAATTAATGTAAACTTTTTTTAACACAGGACACATTTTTAATGTGATTCTTGAGGGAAATCGTTTGCATTTTCATGCTTTTCAAGTTTAATAAACATGGCAACGGTTGCTGGGCAACAATTTCTCATTAGTGAGGATTTGTGTGTGTTAGACATCAGATTATTTACGAAGTATTCAGAACTAAATCTTAATTAATAAATTAATTATTTTTATTTTAACTGCGGAAATTACTTTCTTAAAATGCTTAAGGACTATGTTTATGTTAACTGGTGTTTTGTATTAATTTTTTTTTGTTGTTGTTTTATTAAATTACAGATTTCTTTCTTTCTTTTTCTTTTTTCCTCACCCCTTTCCCATCTAATTTTCGGTTTCAAATCTGAAAATATTATATTTTGGTTTTCCTTACGATCAATATGCATCCAAATTTAACTTAAACATCTGCTTAGGAATTAATTTTTTTTTTTTCACTTCTCGCTCAAAATTGAATTTATGACGAAAATTGTCCTGGTTTTTGCTTATAAGTAGAACATGTTTGTTAAAAATAATAATGCTATTAAAACGGACCTACTTAGATATTTAAAAATTAACTATTCATGCATTCTAAGAATCTCCCAGTATAACTACTGAAATGCCATTGCTTAATTTTGATAAACTAATGTATCTAGGGATTATATTTCCTTTGAAAATCATTAATCCAGAATTGTTTTATCATTAATGGCCATGATAAAGTGATCGGACGCTTCGAATTTCGACACTTTGTTCAAGCTGCACCCTTCTCTCTCCCCTCCCCTCCATTTTTTTCCAAGACACACAAGATTCCGATATCTGAAGTTCAGAAAATCGGATCAATCTGCCTTCCATATTTTCTTGCATTCATCCAACGACCAAATATGTTTCGACAAACAATGTAAATATCGCTTGGCGACGCGTGGCATAATGGAAGGGGCCAACTGCGCCAGCATCGCCAAACACGAAGCCGAGATTCCCGAGGTTTATGGAAATAAGGTAAGATCGAAGAGATATATAAGCTAACTGTTATATTCATATGATTTTTTAATAATCCATTCTGACTTCATTTTATTTATCAACTAGCCGCCTTTGGCGACCAGTTGGTTCGCCAGTATTAATGCTCGCTAATATTTTATGTAGCTGTGTCTCATAACAGGTTTTTCACTAAAATATTTTTAAACCAAACAAATTTTGATAACCGTATAATTCATTTATAGTATTATTTTCTTCAGATGTTCTGTTCATTGTACTTCTCATCTTTCTCTTTCTATTCGAGCAATGATTGTCCCGGAATTGATATTTTACTTAAATGGTGGAGGGAAAGATCTAAAATTCAACGTTTTTATAGAATAAGGAGATTCTAATTTTCATAAATGTAAACACACTAAACAAATAAAGACACCATTGGTTTTCAAGAGATGCGAAAGTTTAAAAACAGCTTGGAAAATGCCTCGCACAGACGAAATAATGGTGACACACACACCCTTCTTTTCTTTTCTATCCTTTTTTTTTCACTACTTTTCTTTCTATAAACCCTTTTTTAACTTTGTTATTACTTTTTTCTTCCCTGCCCAGACTTTATTTTGAGCAGGCATAGATTAGATATTCATATCGATTAATAATAAAAGCAACTATTTTCTTTCTTTTTTAAACATCCCGTTATCTATGAATGAAAGCCAACTGATTTCGCGCATTTCTTTCTAAACAAATCATAATTTATTACTTCCTGCTATCTTACTCAGTTGGTGTGGGGGAAGGAAATGCAGATTTTTGGCGGGAAAGTAAGAAAAGTTTCGTTTTAACTATTTTCCACGCAGTTTTTTCATTTTTTCTCTCCATAAGAACCATCCTCGTGCCTTAACGAAAATATTAAAATAAAAATTAGCCGAATCGGTCGAGCAGTTCTCCAGTTTTGCGCTTAGCAACGCATTTCGAGTTGCATTTTTATTAATATAGATTGTATGGAAATTAAGTAACTGAATAAATTGTACATGTAGGAAAAAAATTCGGCTACTGCTACTACTACAAAAAAAATCAGATTGAGAAAATTCCAGCGTAGAGAGTTCAACAGACCTCCCACCTGTGAGGGGAAGATCTGGAGGTCTTTCAGAAACAGCTTTCAGAAAGCTGCGATCTACCCCTTCGACAAAAGAAAGCGCCCACTTCAACAGAAATCCAGCTGTTTTCAACACATTGTCAACGGGTGCCTTCCAGACTTGTTTTCGGGGCCATCTGCATAGTAAAACAACTTTCGAGCAGTGATTAGCGAGAAACCACTCAATCAGGGAAGGTCACCTCGCTGGGCTATAAATCATTTCATTGTGTAGTTGGCTACTTTGTAGCAAAATATTATCCATTGCCTTTTTAAATTTTGTAGTTAAATCGTTTAATTATTTTTTTTTAAAAATTGCACTTACTTTCGTCTCTTTTGATTTGAAAGTCTTCTGTGTTTAGTGAATCATCAATATTTCGAAGAAAAATGATTAAATTATATTCATTAAAAAATTAATGTTTTTATTCGTATTCATTGGATATGAATGGATTCATGGATTCTGTTGAAGAATTTGTCTTGGAGGATTTAATTTGCCTTTGTTACATTATGGTATTGTAGTTAAATATCAGAACTTTTTTTATCATGTCAGAACAGGATGTTTTTGGCGCCAACAAAAATCCTTCGGCGAAAAATAGAAATTGTATCATCTGCACGAGCATCTCAAGAAAACAGCTTTTAATAATACGCTACCATCCCATTTACAAAAGCTCCGATTTTTAAAAAAATAAGTTAATGATTACTGCAAATAAAACCTAGAAAAATGTCATTTTGAGCACGTGACTATATGAAATGAAATAAATAGGAAATGCGATATTTTTTTAAACAGCAAATTTGAGTTCAACTTATTGATGGCTTTAACAATCTTATGCCCCCAAATATTACATATTTAGCATACAATTAATGAAACTAACTTCGCAATTCAATTAATTTGTCATTTAATCCCATGTAATTGTTTTATTTCAGCTTTATTTTTTTATGATATCAGAGCATGATGTTATTTTTGGGATGAGGGTTTTGGAGTCAACAAAAATCCGTAGGCGAAAAATAAAAATTCTATTATCTGTACTAGCATCTCAAAAAAATCAGCTTTTAGTAACGCGTTACCATCGCATTTACAAACGCTCTGATTAAAAAATAATAAGTTAATGACTACAGCAAAAAAAAAAAAAAACCTAGCAAAATGTCATTTTGAGCAGGTAATTTTATGAAATGAAATAAATAGAAAATGTGATATGTGTTTTAAGCAATCAATGCGAGGCAACGTTTTTTATGATCGTTTGCAGAACTAAAGCGACTCATTCAATGAAACAATTAAAATGAATAAAAATGTAATTTAGCTTGCACGAGCACGTGGTGTTTGGCTGTTCAAAAAAGGATGTTCTGACATGATATATTAAAATATGCACAGCAGATTTCATTTTAATCTTTTTTTCTCAATTGTCCTGTAATATAACTGTTTTCGTGTATTAATATAATATAATTTTCGTTTGAATGTTCTTTATTTTTAAAAGGCTGTTTGGTTTTTTTAAAAAGAATTTGTTAAAAGAAATTCGTAAAATGACAGCTTTTTTTAAAAAGTACTAATCCCCCCTTTTTTTGAGTGATTTTATAAAAAATTGTCCTGATTAGACTTTTTTTTTATTTTAAATATATACGATAAATTCATTTATTCGCGTCTTGAAAATAAATTTTAGGCATACTCACCTCTTATAATCTGAAAACTTTTAACTGTCTTTATTTTTTTTAACCTAATAGACTGCTGATTCTAGGAACTCTTTAGCTTCATTTCTAAAAAAAGAAAAATTTTGCATTAAAAAAAAAAACCTAAGCTTCATTCTTGAATTGATAAAAGTTTTGGATAGTTGTCTCTCTTGTTAAAAACATTTTGCCAGATATCTTCAAGCAATGCGTTTATCTCTTGTGCATAAGAATCGGAAGCATTTTAAGTATCTTTAAAGTTTTGCAACAATTAAAATAATCATGCTAAATTTAAAATAAAGAATGAAAAATAACGTTTGTTTGGTTTTTAAAGATTACTCTACAGTAATGGAGTCATATATTACCTGCATACTTTAATAAAAGATTCGAAGGAGATATAACTTCTTTTGAATCTTCCTGATTTTATGATTCTAAATTCACCATTTAGGTATCCTTAAACTACTAGTTTACTATATAACTTAACAAGTGTTCGTTATTAATAAATTAAGCCCAATTTAAAAATTACCGAAGGAATATTTAGTCTTAATTTCGTGTTATTATTATCCAATATTTCTGAATTAGAATTACTTAAACCTTCAAAGATTTTTAGGATTTTTGTTGTTGTTGTTCTCGTTATTCTAAGGCGAGAAATTAAATAAAAAATGAAGTATTCATAAATAATTAACACACTCTTTTCATATAAATAAATCATAATTATTATGTTTATAACTTTTTCCAGCTATGCTAAATAATCTGAAAGAAAAAAGAACAATTAAAATTTTCTAGATCCCCAATATTATTTTACAAGATCACTTTCTAGATATAGGTTCTATAGCTGATGGCTGATTTTCGATTTCTCGGCTAAGGGGAAGGGGGGGATTCAGACAAATAGATTAAAAACATATTATTAGGTCTATTTACCAAAAGATAAATTGGTAAAAAAAATAAGAATTCTATGAATTATAAATTTTAAAGTTAATATTAACATTTTGTTAAGTATACTTAATCAAATATTTACCTATTTAGTTAGTTATTACAGATAACTCCATAATAATTACTTAAGCGTCGGCTTTAATAATGTTGTTGTTACTAATGGCACTTGCCATGGGCAGGCCCGCTGATGCATCAGCGGATTTAAGCCGAAAGGAGCTTCTCTTGTTTCAAGTAGTGCCAAACAGGACCAAGAGTACGACTCCATTTACACACTCATCACATTCGTTTGCACAGCCCCTTTTTACAGGGGGCGGGGGGGTACATTCAGAGGCCTCACCGATAGTACACTGAAGTACTACCATGCCCAAACAGGTACTCGAATCTGACGTCCAGAACACGAGGAAGACGCGCTACCTCTGTGCTAAGACGCCAGCTGCTTTAATAATAAAGTGTAAAAAACATTAGCCATGATGCTGTGAGTCATGGTAAATTAAAATATTTATTTTCGCAAAAATATTGAAATAAAAAAATTATCCTAAAACCAATCATTA
This sequence comes from Argiope argentata, assembly GCA_026289955.1. Classification (NCBI taxonomy): domain Eukaryota; kingdom Metazoa; phylum Arthropoda; class Arachnida; order Araneae; family Araneidae; genus Argiope; species Argiope argentata. Next base: position 1,604,285 of record JAOUZG010011055.1, on the reverse strand, counting down.
AAATATTGATAAGTTAAAAGCATTTTGAAATGTGAAACTAAGTTCATATTTCTATTTAACAAGGAGTCTCATAATATGCATTTTCTAAGGCATAAAAAATTAATTAAATACTTTCTAAGATTTGAAAAATGATTTTAGAAATGGTGCTATCAATGTATTAATGACCGAGCTAGGAGCTCTATTCAGCCATCTGGGATAATAACCATTGATGCTATAAATCCCAATACCTAACTTCTTTCGAATTTCAAGTTTCTATTCAGCCGCCATTTTGAAACAGATGTAATGGAAACTTCCTATTATTATTATTTTTTAAATAAATAAACTTTACCGAAGTAATATTATTAGTAAAATAAATTAGATTTTCCAAAAAAAGTACAATAATTACATTTTTAATATACAACAACAAAACTGAGTAATTAAAAATAGAATTGATTAAAAACTTCGAATTTCCAAAAGCAATCTAATCAATAAGCGATTTTCAAATTAAATAATATTAATCGTAAGTTCTGTTGCCATTTGTGCTCCGAGTCCTAAAATACTAGAAAATTGTTTTAAAAAAAGTCTTATCTTTATTTTTGAATACTTTCAGCTAAAAATACAAATTCTAAACACTAACCTACATGACTAATACTGTAGCTCAGAATATTACCACATTATTTAGCCCTGTCAGTGATATATTTCAAAGAATTCAAACCGATTGTGTGTATGCAGTGTTACGAAACGCAAAACAGTTTTAAAAAATCTACGCCCTATCCCCCCTCCCCCATCATTACGAATGTTGGCTGTGATCCTACGATTATAGCCCTAAATATGACGCGTTATTCGTCATTATTGTAACGAATTTATTTCATCAGGAAAAGATTATTTTTTTAAGAAACTTCTGTTTGTGAGTGTACTCCATGCCGGTAACTTCAAAAATAGGACTAATATATTTCGCAGAAGATTTAATAAATACATTAAAAGCGGTTACAAAGTATCAACAAACCGACTTCTTTTTTGAACCAACTTTCGAAAGAATGTTCTGAGTAAGCCTTCAACGCGCACATACGACCTTCACAAAACTCACCATTCCCATTCCCAAGTCAAGAACATACCCTGAGTCACCTGCTACCAGATCTTACTAACTAACGATGTTACCGTGCTTCCCGAAATAGCAACCGTTCGGAATCCACCGTTCGAGAAAAGCCTCGCAGAAATCGTCTGCTCTGAAGGAAATATTCTGATTTCATTCCAGCAGAATATTCTTTCTTTCTTCCTTTTTTTTTAAAGTTTCGCAGATGTATATCGTCTGTTTGTTTAATAGAACGCTCGGTATGTGTTAGTTATGAGAATAACAGAGGAAGTATACGAGAATTGTTTCACTTATTAAAGCTTGTTTCATTTTGTAAACATTCAGGGTTGTTCTATTTTTAATTTTCAGCAGCGTAAAACTTGCCCTGCATTTCGCGATGTTTCTGTTTTTGTTTTCAGTGTCTCTCTCTGTGTTGGAGAGCACTTAGTTTTGAAGAAAATACAGGATTCTTTTAATAAAAATGGGCTGAAAACTTTTATAAGAAAGATTAACTTACATTTTTTTTTCTTTTTTTCGTACAGTATAGTTCGTTTTCGTACAGTATACTTCGTACAGTTAATATAATCCATCAGGAAATTCGTTAATTGTTATACATTACGAATTGAATGAAGTTAAAATTGTACCAAACGAGAATTTATTTAATAAGAGAAAATTATGGAAAATTAAAAATGATTTGTTTTTATAAATAATAATTTATTTTTTGATTCAAAATAAATCTTCGCTTATACCATATATATATATATATATATATATATATATATATATATATATATAAGAAAAAGGAACTAGATAAAAGAATGTTAGCTTTTGCTAAAAAAACTAAAATTAAAATATGTTCACTGACTTACCCTTATTTGTTCCCTACAGTTAAATTTCATAAAAAACCTTTAAAATTTAGATTTGTAACCTGTAGCACAGGTAGTTACAATTATTTCTCGGGCAAACATTTCTTTAAATACTTAAAAATTATTCTTAATAAAATTAAAGAAGAAGATAATTTTATAACTGATAGCAACAAAGAAATATTGAACTTCCTTAAAAATGAAAAAATTTTTAATGTTAATACTTATGACTTTGAAAACCTTTACACTAATCTCCCGCATGAAAAATTAATAAACGTTTGTATGTCTTTATTTGTGGAATATTTAAATGAAAATATTATAACTAAAAATAACTGGCTGGAACTATGCAGATTTAATATTTCTGAAAATTACATTTTTAATGGTATTAATTTTTTTAAACAAATAAAAGGTATTCCAATGGGAACGTCTTTTTCAAGTGCCCTGGCAAACATTTTTTTACATCACTATGAGAAAAAAATCATTAAGCTTAACTTAATTAACGGATGGAGATACATAGATGACCTCCTGCTAATTAATGTAGAGAATACGAATATAATAACAAACTGCTATCCAAACGAATTAATTTTAAATAAAACAAATGAAAAACTAACCGAAGCAAATTATCTTGATTTAAAAATTAAAATTGCTAACGGTAAAACACTGGTGGGTCTATTTGACAAAAGAGACGAATTCAATTTTAAAATAATAAAACTTTGCAATTATAATTCTAATTTAAACTCAAAAATTTTTAAAAATATAATCTTTTCACAATTTAACAGAATAAAAAATATTTGTAATAATAAAAGGTCTTATATAGAAGCTACAGATTATTTTTTAAAAAATCTAGCCAATAATGAATTCCCAAGAAATTACTGTAATATTGAAATTTTAATTAAAGAAGGTTTAGATCTCTTCAACTAACCCACTAGTAGGCACATATTTTTACAATAAATTAACAATTTTCAATTCCTCGGGGTCCGCTATGCACTGGCTTCAGCGTTAAAATTTACATTTACTTCCAATTTCAATAGGACTTCCCCGTGCTTCTAAAAATCAGAGGAAAATACAATTAACTTTATTATATTAAAAATCTTCTCTCTATGTTTACCTATTATTCATGAGATTATAAACTTAAAAAAAACTTAAAATATTTTAAATTAAAAAAGCCCGAAATCAAATAATCCCTTAGCTAAAACAGTCTTCGTCTCGGGGGCGGGATTTGACGAACTAAACTAGTCTCGGATTGGACAACCAGTACGTCTCCACTATCCTTCCTGATTTGGCATTCACCTAAATTTCTTCCTATCTGGTTCATTTGCTCTTTAGCACAGCTTGAGTACGCATCTCCGTCTTAAGGGTATGTTCAGACTTCTTGTTTTTCTTACTTGTTCTTTTGATAATATGGGCTTATTTATTGTGTTTGGTCTTTTTATTATGTTTAGTTTTTTTGTGATATATGTTTTTCTTCAATCTTGTATTTTATTTGTGAAGTTTTTTTTTTTAAGCTGTTTTTTCTTCTTTTTTGATTGTTTTTTTGTGCTAAAAATTGATGCCTCTCTTCTATTTTAAAATTCGGAATTTTTCGGGTCATAAAAGAGTTAAATTTTTTAGACAATAGTCTAACTCTTTACAGAAAAAAATTCCGTTTTTTTATTGGAGTCCTTGCTTGATGTTGACCCTTGAGAAAGTCATCAGGCCGGATTTCTCATTTTTTCAAATACAAATATCTGTTTTTTATTCTTCTTA
>JAOUZG010011055.1:1562025-1573389 GCA_026289955.1 Argiope argentata | reverse complement strand
TATAGTGTAGACACCTATAGTGTATGAACGTCTATAGTGTAGACACCAATTTGAAACCGATTCCGCAGAGAGATTTTCTGCCTGTCAGTTTGTACTTTCTAATGCGTGTACACTTTGCACTTCATCTTCGTTTTCAGCAAAAAATTTCAAACTTTTATTTCATTCAAAAAAAAATCATGTTTTTTGTTGGTTAAGCTTGTTATTACGTTGCGTTGGTTGATTGGTTTCATGTAGGTTGGTTTCACTTAGCAACACGCTCATCACATTCGTTTACACAACCCTTTTTTAAAGGAGGGAGGGGAATACATTCATACATCTCACAGATAGTACACAAAAGAGCAACCATGCCCTAACCTTTAATAATAAATTCAAAAGGGCAAAGTACTGTAATGTTTAAAAAAATCTAGAGATTTGGACGAATTTAAATGTTTCATTCCTGCACGACTCATACATATACCATGTACTACTAAGCAGCACACACCATGCATTATGCTCACTTTTTATTTATCGCAATTTTCCCACCTTGTCGAGCTGATATCAAGACATTTCACCCAACACAGCTGCGAAAACCAGTTGACACAGACGAACCTGTATGATTATGTAACATAATGGCAGATAGAAGATTAAAAAGCTGACGCCCTTTTAAAAGGCTCGCAACACATCTTATAAAAAAAACGAAAAGATTAAATTTCGAATATCTAAAAAAGAAATACATGCTTCACTCATATTATTATAACAGAAAATTCATTTAAAAATTCATAATATTATTGCAGTAATATATATATACATATATATTCATAAATTGATCCCCAATATTGAGACACTACCAGACAGATGTTCAACAACCTACCAAAATCATGGATCGCCACAAATGCGATGCATTCGAAAACCACTTGCCCGACTCTTTTATCGTCTGTCATTAATGCAAATTATAGTATATGCAGTAAAGCACCAACTACATTTCATTCTATTCCCTCTCCCATTCCCACCCCCCTTCGCACCTGCGCGCCTTCCCTTCAAGTTGCAGCTGCTGGTTAGAAGTTGGCAAACAGAACAGTTTTGAAAGTTTCGTGAAATATTTCAGAGACAACGAGTTAGATGATTTTTAAAATTAACCTCCAGGAACTAAAATGTGCATATAAAAATCAATGTTTTTGATTGTTATCAGTGTAAATTACTTAATATAAAGTGTAATTAAGTGCTTTTGTGGAGCCAATTCAAGATGACACACATAAAAATGTCTTCCCAAACAGAACATAAAATCATAAACCACCTTAATGATATGTCATTGAGATCACTCAATTGAAACGACTGTTATATAAAAACAAAAGCGCCCTCTACTGTTCTTTCCAAATGAAATATCATGTTAAACAATTGAATGCTTTTTACTAAACACAGCAGCTTGGATATACTTTCCAAGCTGAAAAAACTAACCGAAAATCATTTGGTGTGTTATACAGAAGCAACCTCCTGTGAAATCACCTCTACAGCAGCTATGCGGTCAAGGAAGTTCACTGCAACCACGCACTTAATTCGATTGGTTTCTGCAGGAGGAAAAGATGGATGAAAAACGGACACCATATTAGATATCAAATCTGCAATATCTTTTTTTTCTCTCTAATTTTATTAAAATGAATTATTAAAATGAATTTTTTTAGTTTATTAAATATTTAGTTTATTAAAATGAATAATTTTAAAGAGAAATTGTACATATAAGCTCAATGTTTAAAAACTTAAAAAAAAAAAGCACACGATTATTTTAGTTTGGAAAATTGTTAAACACAAGAAGGATTTTTTTGCCAGCTATAATAGATGACTCATGTATCTTTATTTATTTATTTTGCTCTTAAACTAAATTAAAATCTTTTCCACTTTTAATTGTTTGTTCCCAATTGGGAATTGTTTACTTCAGTAGTTTTATCATAATCATGTTCTGTTTGTATTTATAGTTACTTTTTTTTATCTATCGAAATTGTTCGTCAACAGCAATTTAGTAATGAAGATCAGAATCGATAATTATATTTTGGAGCACAGCAAACGATTTTTTAAAAAACAGAATAATTCCGAATTTATTTTATTTCGATTGCCTTTTTAACAGCTGAATAAAGTTTAAATTTGATTTTCTTTAGAAGTTTAGATTCTTGATGAGCAAAAAATGTATTCAATACTTTTGAATGTTTTCAAGAAAATTTAATAAATTTTCTAATAATATTGCAGAAATAAAATTATTGTTCTTAATGCATCAGGATTATTAAATTTACATAATATATATTAATTCAAGAGAGTTTTTGAAATTGCTAATATATTAGATTAATATTGTCTATTATTATCTAAAAGGTTTAATCAGAACACTTTAAATTAAAAATATATTACATGAATTAATAGAACAATAATATCAACAATAAATAAATTAAATTTAAGACATTTTTTTATTTGTTTGTCTGATTTATTTATTCATTTATTTTTGCAGTGAATATTATTTATTATTTTAATTTTACCAGATGACGTCATTTATTATTAGGTATTGTGAATTGGGATTAGGTTATCCTGAAACAAGTTAGTTTTGCCTATTGATGAATGGTGGTTGGTTTTCACCACCCTAGTGAGTAGAGAAACGACATGGCGTTGGTTCTCCCTCTAAAAATGACTGGATGTGCCTCCTATGGGAAGGATTGTACCGTTTTCAAGACTTAATCATAGTTCGTATCAATGCTGTCCCAGCTTTTCCAGCTTCTCCCGATTTTTCCGTGTTCTTCAATGAAGATCAAAGTAGTCGATTGTGATTGGTGGATAGCGATAATTCTAAAGATGATTATAATGAATGTACTATTTCGTAATAAGTTATCAAACTAACAATATGCTAGGGAATGCGGACTAATATAGCCAGAAAATGAGTAACAACAATGTAAATTTCATTAGTTCAGATATTTGATTGCTTTAACCCTTTTACTGCGATGCTCAGGTACAGTTGGATTACGCACCGTCAATTAACCTATAATATAACGCACTGCATACTAGCAACATATTAGAAAAGTTGTTGTTGTTGTTACTTATGGCACTTGTCATGGACAAGCCCTCCGCTGATACAACAGCAGATTTAAGTCGAAAGGAACGTCTCTTGTTTTTGAAGTAGCGCCAACTAGGGCCAAAAGTACGACTTAGCTACACACTCACCACATTTGCTTGCACAGCCCCTTTTTACAGGGGGGCACAGTCACACATCTCACAGATAGCACACAGAAGAACAACCGTGCCCAAACCGGGACACGAGCCCGGGACTCCCAGAACAAGAGGAAGACGCGCTACCTCTGTGCCAGAAAGCCGGCATAGTAGAAAAGTAATGGTTAGAATATCAACTCTTTTTTAAAGTTTGCAGTAAAAAAATATATATATTAATATTTATAATATATATCCCGTTAATTAAACAGTCCCGTTAATTTAAAACTATACGAAATTTAATAAATGCTTTGTTGTTATTTCAGTTTTGTCTAAGATTTTTTGGGCAATGCAGTGAGTCAATAATATCTACTGACTTTCTGAAGGGACCAGTGGGAGTAGTCTCTCCAAAACTTTCTCATACTCTCTAATAAAGGTATTATCACAGAGAAACATCTTCCATATAATAGTCATGAAATATTTACCTTTGGCGTGAATTTAGGAATTTTACTTAATTTATTTTGGCATCCTTGGCGAGTTTAGTTGGCAACTAATCCTTGGCATGGGGTTATTAGTAGCCGAAAATCGAACTTGTGTTTTAGATACGATTTTCCCAAATAATTGAAATAAAAATTTATTTATATATAATATCAGATGTTTAATTTAATCTTTATATTGCGACAAAAAAGACTTATAAATGTTTATTCACGGTATGTTACATAGAAACATTTAATGCTATTGACCTTAGAATCAAAATATACAAAAAAAAAAAAAATTCCCACAATTTCTTGATATTAAATAAATTACAATAAACATACAAAAAACAAAACCATTTATTGCGTGTTGTCGATTTTATTTCTAAATATTTTGTTTCATGCTAGTAGTTTAAACTTGAAAGAATTATTGAAGGAAATTGATCAAAGGCTGTTTTCCCCTGTTTAAATGAAAAGAGCAAAAATATAACATCAATAAACAAAAAGGCACGCATAAACAACCAAATATGATGGTAGTAAAATAACATATAAATTCATCATCCAAAGTCAAAATTATCTTTCAACAACAGTTATTACTTTTGTAACCGTAGAGTATAACTAGTGCTGCCAAAGAGAGAGAGAGAGAAAAAAAAACTAAATGATGCAAAAAATGAAGCAAAACGTTTAATCTGTGTTATCTTAGGTAAATAGATACGAAACCAGCTTTTGTTATGTTCAATAAATAACAAGTCTTGATTAGGTTTTTCTTTTCATTTTAAAAAGTATAACGACACAGATTACATAGTACTTGAGGATCATATATATAAACAATAAAACATATGTATATAAAATACTACATCTAAAATAAAATTGAAATTAAATTTCAAATCATTGCTCACCATAACAGTGACTAAACTATGATAAATTGTTTTCATAGTTATATAAAGTGAAGTACAATAGTTTGTTTAATTATTCTTTGTGGCGTAGTACAAATTTTGTATATCATAACCATAAGTATATTAAAACAAAAACGAATTTGTATTTTTTAAAGTTACAAGCAGAAAAATAGTTTTGATTATATAATAGTTTACCTGATTAATGAAAACAAGCTGTTTTGGTAAAATGGATGTACACGGTATGGATAAAAAGAAATTGTGTGTATGTTTTACAAATAATGTTATGTCTTCTTTTTACAACAACATCAATGATTATCTAAACTGGGTAAGTTTAAAGCAAACAATTGCTTGTTTTAAGTCTGGTTCTTCAAAATTATTTTACGAAAAACTTCAAAAAAATATATAAATAAAACATTTATATCTTAAATCATACCTGTAAAAATAAAAACAAATTTTGATTCATAAAATAGCCCTCGAAAACTAAGTTTTATTTTCATTAATATTTTCTGTTCATAAAATGGTAATATTCATAGATTGATCTACGACTTAAAATAAAAATTAATCGAAATTTTTATTTAATTATACGAAATCTCACAAGATCTATTTTTTTATCATTTAAAATTTTAAAAAAATCCGCATACAATGATACAAATTTTATAGTTTAATACATTTTTCTCTCCTAACATTAACCCATTTTTTAAGAGTGGTTTTATATATATTTTACAACGTTACTTTTCATTCTTTCATTTATTAAATTTGTATTCGCAATAATATTAAATATACTTTTTGAGTGTATGATATCATGGCTATAATTAAAAGTAAATTAATAAAATTGAAATGAAATGAAACCAATTAAATCAAAAGCATTATTACGTTACCATGTTTTTGATTCGAGGTTCTGATTTTCTTTAAATTCTTCTTCTAATGAAAACTGAGTTATAAATTAGTGAATTTTCTTCAAAAATTACATCTATAAATGATTTGAAATGTTGCAAAGTTCTTTATTATTTTTCGTTATCTTTCGTTCTTGTAATTTGCTTTCTTAATATTCGTTCAGGGAAAAGTCGTCTGATAGTTAAAAGTTACAATGTTTGTTGTTCGTATTAATACTATAATGTTTATTTTTTCTATTTTTCTTTTTTGTAGTTGATTAACGAACTGGCAAAATGTTATTTTGTGTGTATCATGCATGATGCAATTCCTTATCTTATTTACATTAATGAAAAATATTTTTATCAATATAGAAGCCTTATTTTCGAATGAATAGCTGAATTCATAGAGTTAAATTTAAAAAAAAACTGAACAAAACAATACAACACGAATCAAAACATGATTTTAAAAGAGTCTTAAAAAAGTGGAAAAAATGAATAAAGTAAACTGATAAAACTATTAGATTAAATTTTATGTTTTTTTTTATTAAAGACCAAACGGACGGATTTCTTATATTGAAGATAAACAATACAATTTTCATAATGTGTTTGTAAAAAATTATTTATATATGCATAAACATTAAAAAAGCATTACATGAAAAAAATAATTTTGATATATTAATTTAGTAAATGAATTGAATTTTTAAATTCAACTTCTTATTCATTTTTTAAATTGATTTACCATAAGCCCTTATTCATTTCTAATAGTATTGATATAATTAAATATATTATCCAAACGTATTTTCATTAGGTGGTACACTGCAAAATATAGTTCGCATGTGCCTATCAGTTCTTACATTTTGCCCAAACCATTAAAAAATAGAAAATATGTTAATGTTTCATTTTTGACCTATACAACGGTTAAACTATTAAAAACATGAACCGTGGAAGTTTGTGGAAATTTATAAGCTATATGCATTCTGCTCCCTAAAATGTATGCATACTTTCATAAGTAGATTAATTAATACATTCCAAAAATTAAATTTAATCAATAAGAGAAATTAATTGAATATATTATGCATTAAAAAAACTTAATACTTTATTTAAAAAAACCTTTACTGTAACAATACTAAGCGAATACAAATTATCTATAATGTAAAAAAAAGTATTAAATTTTATATTATTTCTTTAAAAAAGATAATAAATAAAATATACAAAGCAATAAATTATTAAAACAATTATTTCGTAGAAAAATATATATAGTTTTTTCACCGTTATGAAAAATAATTGCACACAATCACAACTCATTAAAAATTTAAGTTGGTGCAAATCTTTTTTTATAATTTGAGCGAGAAGTGATTCGATTCTTCATATATAATGTTATTCTATCATATCTAATTTTCAACAAAGCGGAAATTTCAAAACAGCAGGTGATAAAATATAATTTTAAATTACTTTTCAGAAAGTGGAAGCAGTTCTGGATCGTTTGGCAATGCAAATTCATATTTTGAACTGTTGTTTACGATTGTATTCCATAAAATTGTTTTAATGTAAAAGAAGCTATTTTGAGCGATCACGAACATGTTCCATTTCTGTTACTATTCTTTTTTTTTTCAGTCAGCAAAATGTAGCTGTAAATATGATAAGAATCAGAATGACTAACTTTTTTTTGTTGTTCTGTTTTCGTGTGTTGAGTTCGGAAACAACGTTTCGCAATTCTAGTGAGACAGGATTCGACGATAAGCCTAACTTGCAGAAGAACCAGGTGCGTATATTTGGATAAAGATAGTTGATATTTGTTATCATTTTATCGAATGCATTTTTAAGAGATCAAAAAGCAAAAACCTGGACTTGGTAATAACAGTTGTGAAATTATCAACCAATGTTCAAAGCGAGTAAAAATTTTAAATGAGACTTCTCATTTTAAACCTGAATTTTTATCTATATTACTTTTTTTTTCTTGTATCAGTAACCTAGACAGTTGACTACGTCGCTATTTTAATAATCATTTTACAATAAATTTACTGTAAAACGTATTGACTTGACTTAATGATTCAAGCTAAATTTTATCCCTATATTAACTCTATAACAAAATAAATAAAAATAAAAACTTTATTTTTTTTATTTGTTTGATTATTTGTTTTTTCAACATGAAATGCATTTGCTGGTAAGTTTCATCTGTTTTTATGGTTCATCAATAAATCAGTCAATAAACTTTGAAGCAAAGGTTTAATTATGAAATCACAATGAACCATAGTATACGCGAAAAGTAATTGAACTACGGAAATGAGATGCTTTTATTTTTTATGATGTGAGAACATGAGGTTGTTTCCGTTAGGGGTGGTTTTTTGAATAATTGAAGCTCGAAATTGCGTTGGCAATGAATTTAAATAGCAATATTCATCAACATCTTTTAATCATATATATATATATATATATATATAACCTGCTTTTATCAGTATTCCATTATTATGAATGCTTCTTTGAAAGAGGATGCATTTTTGAAAGATTAACCTGCTTTTACCAGTATTGCTATTTCAAGCTGGTTGAAACTACTTAACGACTTAAATTAATCAATGCAAATAATGACTTAAAAACAATATAATGTCCTCACATGATAACACGAAATTTGCGATCGTAGATATTTTTCTTTTTAAAGTTTTATTTATGTTAAGTTTCAAAATAATGAAATTATTGTCATTAATTATAACAAGGGAAATATGAAATTGATGAAAATATTTAAAAATATAAAATTAGTAAAATTAATTATGACCGGGAAGGCAGAAAAAAAAATCTAGACCCAAAGTGCGATTTACCTTTGCCATGGCATTGCTAAAAATGTGTATTAGTTTCATATTGTAAAGGAAAAAAATCCAATATATGTCCATGGATAAATACGGACGAATATTAAGGTTCACTTTATTCTAAACAAAACATGATACTACTCAATTGTGAAACGCACTTAAAACAACACTTACAGAAATCAACAAGTGGCAAATGGCTGTTTATTCATTGCAATAGTTCAAAGTAATCAGAAAGAACTCGCTTTAGATCAACGATACATAGGGAAATTTATTGTAACTACTTACTAGAGCTCAACACAACTGCTTAATACTACATTTTTATCCCCAAAAACGCAAATTGGTAGCCAAATGGCCAAATTAGTCACCAAGGTCAAGAATTTCTGACACAGCGTCCATTGTCATATATTTAAAACTGTCTTTATTAATGGAAAAGTCGCTGCTCAAGGAGAGCAATTTTACAAATCGGTAACAATATTTCAATTAATTCGATATAAAAAGTCGCCAACCTTCTATTATTTTGTCGCAATAGCTGTATTGATGTATATTCTGTTTTATATTTTGTCAAATCATATATTGTGAAAAAATATACCACTTTCTTCTTTTCATTTTCTCCATTCCTACTATTAGCTCACACTTTCTCTCTCTATATATCTTGTTTAAATTTTCAATCGACAATAAAATACATTTTATTCATCCAATCAGTTCTAATACATTTTTTAAACTTGTAATTGAATGACACTCGTTGTCAATACCGTTTTTTCAAATATTAATTCTTTAATTTTTTATTAATTAGTTAGAAACCAACTTCCTAGGTAAAAATCTTCATTTCCTAGCCACCAAATAAGCAACAAATTCAGTTTGCATTTTTCCCACGTGAATGAGGTTAGGCTTAACATGTTTTTTGGTTGATTATTTTAAACGATTCTGTTCATTTTCTTAATGTTTGATGCATTTAAAACTAAACATTGTTAATGAATCGATTTTTCGGATTCCTTTTGAAGTACTTTCGAATTAAAATAATGCAGAATAAAGAAAATCAAAAATTTCTAATTTGTATTACGTTACCTCAACTGCGTAGAAAACTCACGCATTTTCTTTGCCTTAGTTGGTGTTGAAATGAGTTAACAATTGAGTGTGTTCTAATTTATTTTCAACAGATATGAACATGATTTTTTTTGACCAGGTATAATTTTTTAATTAATTATTTATATTAAATTGTAATTATTTAATAAAATGTAACTAAAATGAAATTGTTTTTCGTTCGCCTAAGTTGAAATTCACTTAATTTTTTCTATATAGTACTTGTTTGTGAGGTACTCAGTCAAATTTCTATAATGAAAGCTCTTTAAATTCTATTTTTTGTGTTGTTTTAGACCAGGAGTTCTCAAAAGGTGGGTCGCGACCGCCAGGGGGGTCGCGGGATAAGAAAGAAAAGCTTAAAGAAAATTAATTTATTGCTGTAGTTTTCATTAAAAAAGAGAACACATAAAGCTTTTAATATACATAGAAGTTGAATTTTTATGTTCTATTAGTTAATGGGATACATGAGCTTGTTTGGAATTAACCAATTTTTTAATGTTTGGAATGATCTTTGTAACACACAAAACAATATAATTTTCCAGTGTCAAACGATTTCTCGATTTTGTTTTTAAATTTATCGTTATGGAGAATCCTTGTTCACAGTTGTAATGTGTAGAAAATGGCATCCAAGTTTTTAATGCTGTTGTGGACAGTTCTGGGTATTCCTTTTTGATACGTATCCAAAATTTGTCGATATAAGCTTTGTTAAAAGTTACTTTAGATGAATGATCACCTGAAATCTCTATCAGTTGATCATGATGACGGACACTTAGCTCAGCATTTGTTATGGCTTGCTCACTGAACGGATTGACCACCCTCACAACCCCACTCATATCCTTAACTGGAATGTAGTCTGTAAACTGTTCAATCAAAGTTCCGAGATGAGATATACTACTATGAAGAGAGATGAAGTGTCAAGGGATATAACGCCAATACCCGATACATACTCTACGAACTCTTGAGTACGTGTAAAATTTTCAAAATACCTGTCTGAACTTTAGACAGAGTTAAAACTTCGAGGTATCACCAAAATACTTAGTCTGAAAAGGGGGTCGCATTGTCTAAAAGTTTCAGAACCCCTGTTTTAGACAATAATAAAATATTTGCTTCGAAAACGGAGAATTTCAAGTTCGAAACTCAATTCCCCCGAAGAACCGGCGTATAAGCTGGACTCGGCCACATTAAATTTGTCAGGGCCGCCCTCCCACTGGTATAGATATTTAGACAAAGGGTTGCCAACTCAGGTATCATCCTCGTTATCTGACCGTGGTTCAAAATTATGGGGTCCGTCCCAAAATAGCTCTAATGTAGCTTTAAAACGGGAATTTATCTATCTATCTATATCTATATCTAATTCATGCATAGCGGCGTTTCGATCCTGTTTTCTACATAAATTATTTTTCAAAGTTAAAAAAAAAAATTACATTTTTGACACAATGGGACATCCGCTATGAAGAATGATTAACCATTCTTAAGTGGTGAGAAGTTCGAAAGATGCCAAAGACAGTGCAAGGCCGGCCCCGTACTGTCCACCCTAATTAACAGGAAATGGAGACTTTCAAATCCTCCTTCGGGAGATTCCGCCAATATTTTAATTGCCGGCGGATCTCCGCCTCGTAATTATGCAAGAATCTTGTTTAACCCCTGTTTCCGTTTGGCGGGCGGGCAACCCCTGCTCCGATCCTTTGTTCCTCCTGTCTCTCTGAGCGTATCGCAAGGACGATAACCTTCCACGCCTTACGTATTTCTTTCTCCCATCACAGGTTGCATCTCCCCTTCGAATGTGGACACCGATTTTACTGCCAGTCTGGATCAATGCCCAAGCGAAGTAGGTTGCTCGCCGCACTTTTTCTTTTTGAACGTCGAAGGATCCCGTCGTTTCGGGCCTAAAGGGGATTTAGGCGTATAATTGGGATAATTTGTCTCATCATCTGTCTGCTCTTTAGGTACTTAGTTGAACTGTTGGGACTGGACTTGGTTTAATTCTTTGTAGTGAGGAGACCAAACACCACGCTTTATCTTTTAATTTACTTACAAGCAAATTTTCGCACCTGTGAAACTAAAGCTTCTAACTTTCAAAGAGCAA
>JAOUZG010011055.1:1491111-1562015 GCA_026289955.1 Argiope argentata | reverse complement strand
AAATTTTCGCACCTGTGAAACTAAAGCTTCTAACTTTCAAAGAGCAATTTTTGCATATGTATATGTTACAGTTAAAGTATATAATGCAATTATTCTATACAATACCTATATTTCACGAAATAACTGATCGTGTTCGTTAAAGTGTGGAATATGTTATTCATTTGACACGTTAACTAATTATTACATGAAATAATTAGGTATTCTATAAATTAACTAATGAGAGACAGTTAAAGTGTAAAATAAACAATTTATCTAAAATGAAATAACTAGGTATTCTATAAATAAACTAATGACAGACAATTAAAATGAAAAAGAAGCAGTTTATCTAATTTATGCAGCGTATAAATGGTATTTATGGAAACGTACCCTAAAATCATTTGTTGCAACAAGGATTACTAAAATGACACTTGGAACTACAATGAACATCATTTATAAAACAAAAACATTTTTTGTTGACACACTGGGTTTTGCACGAATATTTTTTTTAATCTCTGAAGGGGTGGAAGGTAAATGTATTTGTCGTGCGAGATATATGATATAGGTTATTTTACACTTTAACGGGCTGCAGATCGTTATTCTATGAAATAACTAGCTAAATCATGAAACACAAGAGAGTTTTACACTTAAACGGATACGATCAGTTATTTCATGGAATAACTAGTTATTCTATAAAATAACGGATTTCATACTTTAACGGTAACATATATAAAAATTTATTTCGTGTATCTTGGAAACGGCTCTAACAAATTTGATCAAATTTTATATTAGATAAAACTTTGTTTTTTAAGTTTAACTATACAGGTGTCATGCTGATAAAGTGCAATATTACTAACTTTTTTTTTACCATGTCAGACCATGATGTTGTTTTGGGGATGAGGTTTTTGGTGTCAACAAAAATCCGTAGGCGAAAAAAAAATTATTATGTGCATGAGCATCGCAAAATAACACGTTGCCATCGCATTTACAAAAGCTCGGATTTTTAAAAAATAAGCTAATGACTAAAGGAAATAAAACCCAGAAAAATGTCATTTTGAGCACGTGATTATATGAAATGAAATAAATAGGAAATGGGATATTTTTTTAAAACAATCAATGCGAGACAAAGTTTTTTCGGATCGTTGGCAATACTAAAGTGACTCATTCAATGAAACATTTAAAGGGAATAAAAATATAATTTAACTTGCACGAGCACGTGGTGTTTGGCCGTTCAAGAAATGATGTTCTGACATGATACATTGAAATATTCATAGCAGATTTCATTTTAATCTTTATTTATTTATTTATTTTGTAACTAAATATTGGTATGTGACATACTCGGCGTGCATAAGTGGATCCCAGATGGAGTAGTGGTTAGAGCTTCGGATTCCTGTGCTTTTTTTCTTCTGTTTCGTTTACTATTTATTTGGATTTCGCTTATAACTTTAATCGAACGAGCTATAGAATAGATTTTTATTTACTAGTTTACAAGAAGAAAAAAAGAAACAGGAAATGAAAAAATAGATAGAAAGAAAAAAGAAAAGAAGAAAAAAAATGCCAAATAAATCTTAGTTTTCCAGATATTTTAATAAAATGCTTTTTGAAAAAAAACTTTGTAAAAGTATTGTACAATATTTCCTCCCCTCTCATTTTCTTGTATGCATTTTATATAGAAAAAAGTATTGTAATCGTCAAAAGATTTAAATCTGAGTGTACTTCACTTCAGATTTAAACCAATCCGACAGACATACAAAGAAAATTTAGTTTGTCTGTCCGTCTATTCGTAGATTTCTAGTAAATTTTGAATGAAATCCATTTACAATCAATATAATTGCCTGTCAGTCTGATAATAGATTTTAAACTGTTCTAATAACTTCTTTAAAACACAAAAAAAGTAAATTCTTTTTTTGTTTTTCTTTTCTTCTTTTTTTTTTTTTTTACTTTATTGTGTGTCAGGTACTTACAGGAAAAATATTGTAATTTCCAAAATATCCGAAATCGAAATTTTGGAGAATCTTTGTATTTTTTTTTTAGATCTCCTAGAATCCAAAAATAAATAGTTAGGAAATTAAGTTTATCTGCCTGTGAAGAAGATAGCTCCAAAATACTTTGAGTTAGACTTATAAAATTTGGCATGTGGTGTTAGCACCAAATTCGTAGACTTCTGTCAGCTTTTTGAACGAAATCCATTTGCAAGAAATCTGTATGTTTGGTCGTTCGAGTACAAGAGAATTCGATGGCTACAAAAGGCAAACAGCTAGATAGATAAAATTTGCCATATAAATTTAGCACTTAAAAATGCAGATAGGCAATTAACACTATAAAACACAATGACTTAGATAAATGAAATTTGGTGCGTAATCTCATCACTAAGATTACTATTCTGGATCAAACTTTAGTTAAATCGGCAAAAAAAAAAAAAAAAAACCCATCAAAATTGCATACTCTGGTTTCTTCATTACATTATAAAGCACAAAATGTACATGTGGTGGAACTTTGAAAATAAAAATCTGAGTCCTCGTTCTGTTCACGAGCTTTACTCATTATTCTGATCATTAATTCTTTAATTTATTTAATTACGTTTTATAATATACCTGTAAATACGTTGCATAAAAAACATCGGTTATATTTTCTCATAATATACTATTGCATTATAAATGGACTTTGCAACAAATGATTTTTCAAAGTTGACTTATAATTATTATAATTTCGATTATAATTATAAGCTGAATATATTTCTTGATAACGGAATTGAGCTTCTTTAATTATTTTTAGCATATTTCCATCAGATATTGTTGCAAGCTAAAATAAATAATAAGATGAAAAAATTAGTAAAATGTTTCAGATTATATAACAGCATATGTAATAAATTATCGTTGCTTTTCTTGATTACACAATAATTTATCTGATAGTGATGATTGCTGCCTGGGTGAAATTATTTGAAGACACAGATTGTCTTTTATGAGGTTTATTGGTTAACATGAACAACAAAAGGGACATGATTACGCCATAGTGTAGCAGGCCAAGAGAACTAGACATAAAATGTCTCAGGAGAAAGCTGAAATCATATTCCCCTTATATATCCGAGTATTATAGCACCCAAGTCCAGTTCGATTCTAACGGAATATATATATATATACGCTAACATCAACAGTGAGGCCACGTGGTGTTTACATGATAGGCAGCTGGCTCCGCCCAAGAAGACCACGTGATTAACTAAATATGGTCATCAAGTGCTAGTACGTACATTTTTCATATATTCAAAGATTAAAAAAATATGAAAAAAGGAAGAGAATATAGCTCAAAAATAACAAAACTAACTCTAAATCGCTAGAAATAAGTTTCGAATCGTTTGTCTCAAACGATTGTCAAATTAACGACATTGAATTATTGTCTTCCTTAAAAACTGGCTAATTAAAGTCTATCGTCCTTCAATCACATATAGAGGAAAGTTTCATTCGAAAAGGAAAATCGTTTGCTAATAACACTTTCGCGAAACAAAACAGCTCAGACTTCAACGAGGACAATGTGTGCGTACAAAAGCCCGTTTCTGTCCGATGACAGACGATTTAATGACACACATAACACAAAGACATGTGCTAAAAGATTGTGTCAGATTAGAACGTAGATAGCATTCTCCGTGCCACTCGGACTGCGGTCAGTGGAATTTAAGGAACATGAAATTAGAACGGCTTTCATTTAGAAGCTTGTATTTACTGTCAGTACATTTTAAATTCTCACTTCAATTAAATCTCTTTAGCGCGTTGTTTTGTCTTGTTTTGATTCACAATCTTTATAATGTCACATATTTTCGATGTTTTCATAATAATGTATCTTTAAAATTGTATAAGAAATTTTTAAAGATAAATTCAATTCTAATTATTTTAGTTTCAACCAAACATCACTGCAATTAGAACTAACAGTACTTTTTTCAGAACATATTTCAAACTTTAAGTATTTTCTCATAAATTTTTCTAAAACCAATGGAATGGACCTCAAGATTTATAAAAAAATAAATAAAATAATCATCTTTATTTGTATTTATTTGTAGCCGCTTTTGTAATACTAACAATACCAAACAGATGACGTCAGAGACAGCACCCTCTGATGCCTTTGGGCGCTATGACTCAATTCAGGTCAGGCAACGGCATTTGCTACACCCTTTGATCGAAGTATTTATATACATATCTTAACCCCTTAACCGATTTGCCCGTACGCCGTACGTGCATCGATTTATAGAATTTTGATAGTTGTAAACAAAAAATAAATCATTCATAACCATTATATTTCAATAGTAAAATGACTTCGAATATATAGATAAACCAAGTATTAAACGGATTTCCATTTGAATCAAAATAAAAAAATATTCCCAAAATAGAAGGCGTCATCTTATTAGATAGTAAGGAAAATAAACCAGTTAAGGGGTTAAAATCGTTCTAAAATTGTGTATGTAAATTGCCTGTGTGCAACGAAACATGGAAAATAAATAGATGTTACACTAATTCGAATTTTTACTGAACCACTGATCGATTCCCCATATTTTAATAAAATGAACCGAATTACCACAATGTAACTAATAAAATGAATTTATATCATTTATTTATTTTGTGTTATAAAATTTATGTATAAAGTCACCTTTTTAGGTATCTTTATATCACAATGTGCCGACGTCCTGACACAGGAGTAGCTCGTCCTTCCCTGAGTTCGAGTTCCGGTTGGGGTATGGGTGTTCTATCTGTAAGGTATGTGATTGTGCCCCCCTGTAAAAAGGGCTGTGCAAGTGCATGTGATGAGAGAGTAGCAAATTTCGTACTCTTGGCCCTAGTTGGCGCTACTACAAAACAAGAGACGCTGCTTAGGCTTAAATCGCTGACTACGTCTAGAAGCTTGTCCATGGCAAGTGCCATAAGGAATAACAAATGTAAAAATTCTTCAGTCATTATAACTCCCAAATTATTATTGAAAACAACTCTTAATATATAGCAATGCGTGATTTTTTGCTAGTAAGTTATATGAAGAAATACATTTTGTGTTATAAAAATAATGCAATAAAATCTAAATAAAATACAAAAATTTATAAATTATTTATTTTTTTGTAATAAAATACAAAATAATAATAATAAAGAAAATGTAAAAATGCCGGTGTCCTATTAGGGGTATTGCATCTTCCCCTTGATCTGGGAATCCCGGGTTCGAATCACGGTTCGGGCAGGTCTGTTCTTCTGTGTTGTATGTGCCCCCCTCTCAAAAAGGGGCTGTGCAAGTGAATGTGATGTGTGAGTAGCAAAAGTCGTACGATTGGCCCTCATTGGCGCTACTACAAAACAAGAAACGCTCATTTCGCAAAACAAGAGACGCTTAATTTTTTTATTACTTGTTTAACTAATCTTCCATATTTCTTTTTCTTTTCTTTTATTTATTTGTCTTTAGTTAAGGAAGTTTAATTTTTAATTTTATTTTAATCATTTTTGTCGGGAACTTTTCTTTCTATAACCACGTGAAAAAATGCTTTCGATTTAAATGTATTAAAGAGAAAACAATCAGATGGATATGATAAAATCCAGAGAGCATAAGAAAAATAACTTTTAAATCTATAAATCTTGTGCGCATTAGTTTCACAATAGAACAATAATTTAATTAAATAAAGAATTTTCATTTGTAAAATAGACTGTTTAAAAATAAAATAAGAGTTAAGCTATAATTTCTAATGCTGTTAACAAAATAATGGCATCAGTTCCTGCCATACAATCGTATAATAAAAATCATAAGGTCTCAGATTTAATTGTTTACGTTGTGGTGTAATATCAATTTTTTTTCACTTAATACAAAACTTGTCATTCTTGGCGAGTTATTTGGCGATTAATCCCTGGTATGCGTTTAAAGCTATCCAAACTTCGAATGTTTAGGCACATATAGTATAACTAGTAAAATGATTATTGTCTTGATCAGAGAATTTTCACTTCCACAATCATCAAAAACTTCAATAAAAATTGTACCTTAATAAATAAAGTGATCGATTGATTAAAGAACATTTAACTAAATCAATTCATCAAACAAAGAATGTTAATTTAAACTGAAAAAAAAATCAATTAAACGAAAATTTCTTTCTAATCGAAATCTTTGTGGGTTATCATTAATTTACAAATTGATTACTCTGATAAAAAGAGTATTTTCATTTCTTCTGTCGTAAAAATTCGATAAGAATTTTTTATAGCTATAAAATGTGATAAAGTTAATAAATAAATTCTAATAATAATAATAATAATAAAATTCGGGAAATTCAATTTTCCAAATGATTCAGCTTGAAGAATTCAACACGGATTGTGTCTGCATTTCCATTAAAGAAGTTAAAAAATAAAAATAAGTTGTTCGCATAATCATTCAATTTGCTCATCAAAATCAATCAATTGTCTTTATTGAGATGTACATATCCTTCAAAAGAAATATCACAAACAAGCCAAATCTTTATTGGGAATCTAATTCGATTGGAAGAAACGTGTGGTCAAGGTCATAATTATCGGACGTATTGATTAAGCCAAGCGATCCTTCAACAAGTGGCGAAAACGAGATCACCACTGTCTCTTAATTCCTGAGCGGAGCGAAAAGAAAAGGCAGAACGAAAACAAGAAAAGAAAAACCATCCGCGAAAGTTGTTTGGCCTTTAGAAATCAGGACACAAAAACCTGAAAGCTTTCTTTTTTATCTGCGCTCGCAATCTGGGATCCGAGCAGGCATTCGAGTCGCGGCAGCTAACTTGTCAAAGCAGATCAGCTGTTAAAACCGATGGGTCGCTGAAAGTGGAAAACATTTTACAACACGAGCAGCTGTTAGGGCAAAAGAACTATTATTATAAATGAAAGACGAGAACGTATTTTATTTTTTCGTTCGTCTTGCCTTTTTTCTTTCTCATCCTTTTTTTTTATTTCAATTATATTCTCTTTTTTTTTACTTTGCATACAAAGGATTTAGTCAAAGCAGTAAGAACATGTTCGCATTTCATCAAAACTCTATTATTAGTTTTTTAAAATTAAATATAAGAATACTTTAAATAAATATAAGAATACTTTAAATAAATATAAGAATACTTTAAATAAATTAACCAGAACAAGCTAGTTTAATGCAATTCTTTTAATAATTTAATATCATTTTCGATGAAATAAAGACAGAAAGCTGTAGTCGAGTGCGATTTACATTTATTTGAAGAAGTCTAAAAATTATAGATAGCAAATAAAAATAAGAAATTTTCATTATATATATATTTTTTCGATCCTTACTTCGTTTTCTGCAGAAATAAAATAATAAGAACTATTATTATAAATGAAAGAAGAGAACGTATTTTATTTTTTCGTTCGTCTTTTCCTTTTTTCTTTTTCATCTTTTTTTTTTATTTCAATTATATTCTTTCTTTTTTTAAACTTAGCATACAAAGGATTTAGTCAAAGCAGTTAGAACATGTTCGCATCTATTCATTTTATCAAAACTGTATTATTAGTTTTTTATTAAATATAAGAATGCTTTAAATAAATTAACCAGAACAAGTTAGTTTAATGCAATTCCTTTTTATGATTTAATATCATTTTCGTTGAAATAAACACAGAAAGCTGTAGTCGAGTTTTACATTTATTTGATTTACGATTTACATTTATTTGAGGAAGTCTAAAAATTATAGATAGCAAATAAAAATAAGAAATTTTCATTATATTTAATTTTTTTTCTTTCGATCCTTACTTCGTTTTCTGCAGAAATAAAATAATTAAAAATATTTCTTACGTTGGTAAATTACATTTTGAATGAGACACTAAGAAAATATTACTGTTTATTGCCACTCGTATACAACGAAATGCTGTTACTTATAAAATTATTAACTTCTGCAATAAAAAAAGTGCTGCAATAAATTGATTTAAATATTTTTTTTACCAGTGTAACAACTTTTTTTAAGCTAAAAGACATTGAATAGTCAATGTAGTATTCAATATAAATATGTATATTTGTGATTTGCAAGATTAATGTTATAATTACATTTTTCCATCAAGATATTGATTCTTTGTATCAATACTAGGACAGAATTTACAAATATTACAAAATTTGCAAATATTATAAAATAAAACTCAATTTATTTTAATAAATCTCTTAAAATCTAAAATGTAAAAACATTCGAACATAAAATTAATACCTAAAGAAATTAAAAAGATTATGAAATGAAATCTACTATGCATATTTCAATGTATCGTGTCAGAATATAATTTCTTGAACGGCTAAGCACCACATGCTCGTGCAAGTTAAATTATATTTTTATTCCTTTTAATTGCATCGTTGAATGAATCACTTTAATATTGACAACGATCCAAGAAGCTTTGTATCACATTTATTATTTTTAAAAAAATGTCCCGTTTCCTATATATTTCCTCTCATATAATCACTCGCTCAGAATGACATTTTTCTTAGGTTTACTTGCTGTAGTCATGAATTTATTTTTTTAAAATCAGAGATTTTGTAAATGCAATGACAACGCATTATTAGAAGCTGATTTTTTGATATGCTCGTGCAGATAGTTAAATTACAATTTTTGTTGATGCCACAAACCTCATTCCCAAAATAATATCATGCTCTAAGATGATAATATTTTTTATGTTGGTAAATTACATTTTCAATGAGACACTAAGAAAACATTACTGTTTATTACTACTTGTTTACAACGAAATACAGTAATTTACACAATTATTAATAATCTCATAACATCTAAAATGTAAAAGCATTCGAAAATAAAATTAATGTCTCACTAATTCCTAAAGTAATTAATAACAGTAGCCTTGGAATAAAAAATGTATAAAAATTCTAATTTTTTCAAATTAAAAAGATTGTACCTGCTGTAAATTTTCCTATTAACTATTTATTTTTGTGAAAGTTCATCTGTCTCGTATGAAAAATAAAAATGTGTGGATAAAACACAAAATAATTACGAAGTTACGTACATTTTTTAAGGAAAACCAAAGCAATTTATACATATGCGTATAGATATTCTTAAAGTGAAGTGAAAACAGATATAATTGTCAGTAATAGTATAAACACATAAAATCGTCCACAGTATTCCACAGATATAAGCCGATCTTTACATAATAGGAAATATCTAATCTTTCTTTTATCTATGAATTTCATTTACTTTTAAAAAAAAACCGAACATATTGTTTTGTTAAACTTAAAATATTGAGTATTCCTCAAATGAATGTTAAAATAGATTTCCATTCATGTTTTGGAAATAGAAGTCAACCATTTTATCAAACAGAGCAGATAGACAGAATATATATTTCTGCAAAGTATTACTTTTAAAAAGATGTTAAAATATGCATTTGATATGATTTTCATTCAAGTTTTTGAAATTTATTCAAACAGCGAGGAAGAATGATAAGCAAAATAAAACGCTCGTTGCGCATGTAGTTTGTAGTAGCGACTTCCTGTTTCTACGCGCGTCTGCTCCGTGGCGTAAGGTTGGAAGGAATGGAAATAAAAATAGTAAGCAGTTTTGAGGTCGGTGATTTTGTAACAGGGAATTGTTGAGGGGTCGGTGATTTTGTTTTGAGGTCGGTGATTTTGTGCGTTTTTGATGGAATCGATAAAAAAGAAGAAAGAAAAATTGAAGCAAACAGTATTCTGGTGTTATCTAATTTTTGCATTGGTGCAATTTTTCAGATAAATTTTAATATAACCCTATTTTTAATGACTTCAGTAGAATTGGGGCCGACCCCGCAAATGAATTTTGGAATTTTCAATCATTAAAGTGATTAAACACTTTTTTTAAAAAAATTACATGGATTTTTATAATCTTTTAAGTGCTTATTTTTGAATAACTTAACATACTTTTAAAAATATAAAATTTGGTTAAACATGAAAAATATCGTTCGAAAAATTCGTTAGAGCGTTGAAACCTAAAAATGTCAAATAGTTATTTCTTTGACTGTAACTGCTCACTAAAAAAAGAGCTCAGAATTAAAAGAATAATGTCTCTTTGCAATAAAAGGTGAAAAAAAGAACAAAAAACAAGTTTAGTTATAGTTTAACTTTTTCAAATCCTTTTTAATTCATCAATTTTTTTAATGTTAATTGATTTATTCTTTTTTATCTTTATTTGTAATTTATTCAATATTATTTAGATATTTAATGAAAATTAATGAATTTTTAGTCAATTACTGAAATTGTATTAGACTCTTTTTTTAAAGTTTTGATTGAGGTTTAAAAATTTAGGAGCAATCTAAGATACAAAAATTGAAAACTTAACCAAGAGATTACTGTTTAATATACAAATATAAGCTTACATATAAGACAGGAAGTATATATTCAACAATATTTTTATATCTCTCGTATTAAATTTTTATATTTCCTAAAAATAAAGAATAATAATTTATTATTTATATTTTCTTTACTAAAGCTTCTTATATATATATTAAACTTTTTTTATTATTATTGTGGTTTTTTTATTTTCAAATATTCTATAAAAAACACCAAAAAAAACTTGAATATAGCCAAGAGGAATAAAATTTATAAATTAAAGATTTTATTCAAAAAATAAATATACTTAACAATCTTCTTGCTTATTATAAATTCGAAAAACTCAACTAAAAAAATCGTCTGCCGAAAAAAGTAAGTAAAAATAGTAATAATAATAAATTAAGAATACATTTTGAACAAATTAATTCATAAAATAAAACGCTTAAATTTTACCATACATATATCCCTATCAAACATTTTCTTTCCAACTATTTTTATAAGTAAGTATAAAATTATTCTTGCATTTTAAATCAGAAATATCACGATGCGATTTAACAAAACTTACTGCATTTCTCAAAAAAAAAATCATGTATAATAACTTCAGATAATGTCATGAATTATTCATAATTTTTTAGTCTTTATGCTTTTAACTTCGTTGATACAAAATGTGACTACATGCAAAAACATTAATAAAATTTCTTGGCATCAAAATAGATTTGTGGAACTCGACGATATTCCACTTAGTAATGATATTTCTGGATTAGCTGCTTTTCTTGTTTACTTTTCCCGTCGCCAACCGAGTGATAGATCGCCAAGTGGCAGGCATCTGTGTCGTTGGACAGGAAGAAGACTCGTCTAATCCACACACAGCGGGTTGTGGAACAATGGGGTTGAACCGGTCGCCAGGGCTTTTCTTATTCTTTCTTGCACCGCATCTGTAACCTACAGGAGGTCAGCGGGGTTGCTGCATTTTTAAACAGCTCTTGGGAGGAGACAGGGTGAGGAAAGAAATAGTTTTTTGCTCGTGATCGGGTGGGTCTTGTTGGAGGGGGAGGACGGCCCGGAAATAGCCCTGCGCTTGAGGCCTGCGAACGATGAGGAGGGAGTAGCGTGAAAGTTATTGACAAAATATTACTGCTTGATTAGGATTTTGCTTAACTACGAGCAGACAGGGATTAATCAAGTTGACAGTTCTTAGTAATCTAAACGCAACCATGTTATTGTCGCGTGAATAACAAGTGTTCTTCTTAGAACTTCTTATGGACTCAATAAACTTCCGTTTTGAATATGTTATTTATTTTACGCAAATGCTTAAATCATGGTGTTTAAAAATTCGGTGCTACTCATATGAGTGCATTATTATCATATCAGAACATGAGGTTGTTTTTGGGATGAGGTTGACGTCAACAAAAATCCGTAGGCGAAAAATAAAAATTTTATTATCTGCACGAGTATCTCAAAGAATCAGCTCTTAATGACATGTAGCCATTGCATTTACAAAAGCTCTGACTAAAAGAAATAAGTTGATTATTACAACAAATAAAATCTAGAAAAATGTAATTTTGATTACATGAAATAAAACAATAGGAAATGTGATATATTTTTTTAAACAATCAATGCGAGACAAAGTTTTTTGGATCGTTTGCAATATTATAGCGACTCATTCAAAGAAACCATTAAAACGAATAAAAATATAATTTAATTCGCACGAGCACGTGGTGCTTGGCCGTTCAAGAAATTTTCTGAAATGATACATTGAAATATGCATGGCAGATTACTTTTTCATTTTTTTATTGTTAAATTCTAATGTGAAACCATTTAACTTGGCATAATAATATAAACTATAATTATTTCTTTATTCCCGATATGGAACTGATTTAAGAGTTTTAAACCATATTTTTGAAATTTCATTGATCTCATAATAACGAAAGATTTCTTCCCCATTTTGAGAGAAGAGCATTAAAATGAAAATCATCTTTCTTTTAATAAACATTAATTAAGAGACAGATCTCGCGAATCGAAAATTCTTTTTAAAGCAATTAAATTATTTTCAAAAACTTTAGATTGCGTTCATTCGAAAACGAAAATGATCATTTGAAATGAATCATCTTTAATAACATTCCGGAATTATAAGGAAAACATCCTATTTTAAGTAAAAACTGTTTATACAGGTATAAATCAAAAGATCAAAATTCGAAGAAAATCAATTAAAATAAACCATTTTTTTTAAACCTAAATTATTTTTTCCCGGATATATTTCAGGATGTTTTCTCTTTTATCCTTTCTGCACGATGAAAATCGAATGTCCTTCAAATCAAAAACGTGACAGTTATTGATCATTAAGAATACAGTTATTTGATTTGCATTAGCTTAAAAAAACATTTACAATACGCACTAAATTATCATGAATTTTTCCAATTACCAATTCCTTCAAAATTTAAATTGCATGCACATACACCAAAATGCATTCATCATTATCTTACAACGAAAATTATTTGTTTTGTACATTTCTTCTAATGTTTCGAAATCAGGACTATTGTGTTTGCCTTTTATTGGAATCATTTGTTATTATTATTACTTCATTAGCAAGATATCAATATTTAATGAATAAATATTCTAAGAAATGAATTAATGATTTCCTATGAAGATTTTCTTTCTTAAGCTCATTTATATTCTAATTCAGTTGACGATAGAAAGTTTACCCAGTTTGATGACTCAATCAACCGTATGGATGTATATACAAATTCGGAGATTTGCACGGATGACTTAACGGACTTCAATTGTTTGATTGTTGCTTTGATTCTACAGCCATCTTGTTCAGCTTTGACCGTTGAGTTGATATTGTAGTTAACTACACTTTCAGTAATTAAAAAAATAGTGTTCGAATACCATTTCTTTGGTGAAATTTCCTTGATCTTATGCAATAAAAATAACAATTTTTAATCATTTATAATCACAGATTAATTTGGGAAAATTATTGTCATTATACAGAATCTGAAGACTTGATCAGGAAGTTACTCTACGAACTGTTCTTTGCAACAACTCGGAATTTTTGAAGAAGCGATAAGATATGAAAATAATGGAAAATAGGGTTAGTACAGCTGCATAAAAACTTTTCTGAAGTAAGAGAAATTTACTAATTGGCACCGTGCCAATATCTTTTTTAAAAAATTACAGTAATAAAGTTTTAGATTTTAAAGATTTAAATAATTGATGGATTTTCAACTATATAAATTATCTGGAATGAGATTCAGTTTCACCATATGGCAACATGCAGAATGAAAATGAAATCACAGACTCCATGTTTTTTTCCAGCTATCACTAGATGGACATGATAATTGAATGCTGACGACCATGATGATTTTATAATGATGATATATCACGTAATTTAATTTTAATTGTTATCATAAAAGGCAACTGACATTCTTTTATCGCATGTTTTCTGTTGAACAATTATTATTATGGTTCAATATATTTCTAATAATTATGTATTAACATTTTTGAAAGACTACATTTTGTGTTCTTTGATTTAAAATAACAGTACTTATTAATATTTTAAAATGTCAAGAATTTTGTGAAAAAATCTAAGAGCATTTTGCATTACATTTTACAATTTTTTTTTTTTTTTCATTTTTTTAGTTAACGCGTTTATACTCCTGAATGTTATCATGAGAGAAAACATTTTTTGTGTGTGTGTGTTCACATTAATATTGCCATAATTAAGAGTACATTTAAAAAAATAGTATAATGATATAAGAATTAATTCTAAGACATTATCACTCTAATTCCTTCGGATTAGAATTCGAATTCCCTTAACAAATTTATCATGATTTAAATAAAATTTTCGAATAGATTATTATCTCTAAAGAAAAAAAAAAGAAAGAAAGAATATTTTGTCAGAATTTTAAATCTGTCGTATTCCCATAGGTGGGAATGAAAAAAAAATTAATAAACGATCGTCAATTCCGTTCCTATGAAAACTGGCGGAAATAATTTCTATTGTTAAAAGGCTGAATTAATAAAATTAGACACTAGATATCAAAATTTAGGATTAACAGAAATTAAAAAAAAAAACAATTTCTAAAATATCGTTTGCTGCTGTTTCTGCAAACGATTAACTAGCAATTAATGAAATATGACTTGATAGGTTTTTCTAATTTTATTTGGACTTGAACACTGGAATAATTATGCGATTACCCGAAGAAAAGGGCTCTGATCTGCAAATTAATAGATTTTTCGCGAAATTCTGAGCTGTAGCGAGAAACAGGTCTTTGTGTAGTTTCGCGAAAATCTACTTTGCTTTTAATTGAGATTTCGCAGAACGGAGATACGCTTTCATAAACAAATTAAGGTTAAAAGATGTGATTAAAGATGACTTTTATAGTTAATTAAATGAGATTAAAGAAATGTCAGTCAATAAATACTCTGCAAAAGCGAAAGATAAATATTGGTAAAAAAATTAAGACGTCGGAGGGAGGGAGTGTATGTGGGGGGGAGTTTCTGAAAATTATTATTTTATATCAAACAAGCAAAATGTTTCATTTTATTTTGTAAAAGAATTCTTTAACTTCCAAAATAAATTTTCTACTTCATTTAGCGCAAGACATTTAAATTCGTTGACTTCCAAACTTTTAGAAAAATTCTACCAATCACGAATTTTCTCGTGGTTGCCACTCAACGAGTTTAATGAATAATGGAACAATATTAATTATGTAAAAAAAATTTGATTTGACAATGATTTTGACATTGCATGTTTCTATGATTTTCTTCAACATGTTTAATGAAAGTTTATTAAAAGTAAAATTTTGTTTCAGTAAACAAATTTCTTTAAATTTTCTAATTAAACTTCATTTTAAACATCATTAATCAACATTTTCATTTTTATTTTATTTTTCAGTACTATGTATACAGTTAAGAATCACGAATCATGTTACAAAAAGATTAGGAACATGAAATTTTAGAACGAATCAATTTAACTTTGAACCGTTACCCTACTTCTTAAACACTCCAAATTACAGAAGTTTTTTAATCTCATCATTCGTAGACAATCTGATACAAAAATTAACAAGAATCTTTAAACATTTCAGGAAATTCTAAGTGGAATTAATCGTCAGTCTGATAACATATTCTTAAAACAGAAAGTTTTACTTAGTTAGATGTTGAAGCAAACAAAATAATAAAAAAGTTGAAACATCCTTTAAGAAATCTTTCTGAATTCGGTATCACTAAATCAAAATATAATTGGATACTATCGACAAATAATCTGAAAATTGAAATCAGAGTGAGAATAAAGTGTGGAATGTTTAAACAATTCAAATTTCGCCCACCTACATTTCCCTTACCAATTTTCACTACTAGATACTTTGTTCAGTTTTATTTAATCATCGTTCTAATTTTTTTTTTAACTTAACAAGCGGGAAAAATAAAGTATTTTATTAACAACTAAAAATTTCAAAAATTAAGAGGAAATCGATTATAATTTCAAGTAATCATGTGAGAACATTATTATTTTTAGTCATTATTTATCTGAATTAATTTAAGTTATTAACCAATTAAAGCCAGTTTAAAACAATCACGAGACTTCTCTATCGGTCAGCATATCTACGATGATGATGTCGTGTCCGCTTTTACCGCGGAAAGAGGGAACATATCTATCTATCTATATATATAATTTTTTTAACTTTCAGTTTCAATTTTCCTAGCTGGTAAACAAAGTCTTGGAGGTCGACTGATTATGAGATGAAATAACAGTTATGATGTCATAGCTCTTCATCATCCTTATAAAAACGCATTTGCTCTCAAGGAAGCATACATAATAATAATGCAATACTGGTAAAAGCATGTAAAAATATTTATTGTCCGTAAGTTTTGGAGACATCAAAATCTCCTAACAAAAACAAAATCATGTTCTCGCATGATAATAATATAAAAAATTAATTTTAAATTAATTTTAAACAAAATGAAAAAAATAAATAATTGTTTTAATTCAATTCGAATATACCGGGTGTCCAAAAAGTTCCCGTACTCCAAATTTAAAAAATCATTTTCCATGATTTTTTTTCAAGTATATTAAATTTTTCCATACGAGTAATGAAACCATGGACATGCTTGAAGCTTTTTTCGGCGATCGACTTATCTCAAAAAATCTTTGGCCACCTCGATCCCCTGATCTGACCATCCCGGACTTTTTTCTGTGGGGATATTTAAAGGACAAAGTTTATGCAGGTGATCCTCAAACAATAGATGATTTGAAAATCGCAATTACCCAACGGATACAAGAAATCACTCCTAGCATGTTAAAACGCGTTTCGGAAAACATGCGCAACCAATTCAGCTTTGTCTCCAAGAAAGGGGTGAACATTTTGAGCATTTATTGTAAATTTAAGTTCAGTATTTTTTCCTTAGTTATGCTAAAAGTGCTTTTTATCATTGGCATAAAAATAATTCTTTTTAAACCTAGCGTTTTTGAAAAATAAATTCACAAAACATCAGTACGGGAACTTTTTGAACACCCTGAATCATTGCAATTTTGCCAGGGTTAACAAATAATTTTATGCAAAAAAACAACATATGATTGATTATATTGATCTACAAGCATGAAAAAAATTTGTAGGAAAACATTATAATTTAAATTTTTAATTTTAAATAATACTATATTTTATTCGAATAATTTTGAGTATCAGCATAGTAAATGGAGGCATAAAATCAAATTATCTTGAATATATCGCTAAAAAATATATTGAACTCATTGGGTTTTTAAAAGTTACTCAACTTTAAGGCAGTTGCCTACTTTTTCTGTTTGATTATTCATCCTTGACTGTAATATCGAAAGAAAAAAAACCAAAGAAATTACTTGTATTAGTTCCTCTGAAACTTCTATTAACGATTCGATATTACAGCCTTTACGAGACAAAACAACAAATTCAACAGTCTAAACCGAAATCTACTGATCTGCGCCAAAATACCACTTTTTTCCTACGATCCAAATGACTCTTAGTATAACGGTTTTAGCAATATAAATTATACTTAAACCTGTAATCAAATTTGTTAAAACTAATTAACAACCGTTAGACGGATCGTCGCCATATTCATAACTGTTTCGTTTCCGAATCATTTCTAATTACTCAGTTGGAAGCCGAACTTCCATTCTAGGATAAACACAAAAAATATTCCAGGAAACTTTTGAAGCGAAACGCGAACAATTAAAAAAAAAAAGAATCTGAATCTAACTTATTGTTCCATGACGCAATTTTTATTGCTTTAAATGTTCCGATTTCACTACAAGTACAGTTGTGGAACTCTATAAATATCTTAAAAGTAATATCTTATCTTTTACAAAAAATATCTTAACTTATCTCTATAAATATATATAAAGAGCTTAATAAATCAAATAGTTCATCACATAGAAAAATTAATTAACATTATTTTTAAATATAACGTATAAAATACATTAAATAATTATTACAGAAAATACGATAACATCGCTTGTTCTATCGTGAATATATATTTCTGAGAAGTGCCCGAAATTCTGATAAGGGATTACAGAGATAACTATTTTTGTTTCGTCATCATAGCCTTTTGACCTTGAGAAACGTCTATTTTAACAGAACAGAAGGGTAAGATAACATCTTTGTTCTGCTTTTATTTCGATGCTGAAGCGTTTTATTATCAAAGTTTTGCTGAAATGTTTTAGTTTCGGTTTTTCAGCTTTGCATCTTATAATTAATAAACTTAATTCCTACTCAGATCAACAACGAAATTTTTTATTTTAGTTACTTTTGATTTAGTAATTACAACTAATATAAATATTTATATGCATTTGACAGAATCACAAAATTAAGTAGCAAAATAGAACTCGAATTTTCTTGTAATTTTCCATTCTCCGTCTCGACACGTAGCTCAATCTTAAGGTTAGAGAGGAGAAGTGACCAACAATGGATGATAAATATTTTAAGGAGAAAATTGGAAACTGAATCTAAAGTTTAAACTTTCTTCAATTTTATTTTTTGAACAAAATCCTTTATTCTAACCACTAAGCCACTACTGCTAACTCACTCTCGAAAATCATTTGAATAAAACGTATACTTAAAGCAAAAAATTTCAGAAAATTATCAAAAATATTATTGGTTTTCGCAAGAATTGAACACGCATTTTTCACCTTAAAAAAAAAGGAATCCTTGCATTTTACCTATTGAGCTACTGCCTGCTGATTTCAATGCTCATTTCAAACTGCTAAAACTCAATTCAAATTATTAAAAGTTAATTAAATGCAATTAATGAATTAAGGTTTCAAAAAACTGTGTTAACATCGAGTGTCATCCACTACAAGTTTCAACGCAATGTATTTGAACTTGAGTGGATGAATAAAAAGCATTTTATTTGCGATTCAAAATTTGAACAAGATATATAAATATATATAGGGAGAGTGTGAACTAATAGTTAGAATTGAGAAGGAAAAAAAAACTATTGTTGGCAATAAATTGACATAAGAGGAAACAGTACTCATTTCTAGAGAATTATAATTATAACCTAAGTAAAGTAGTTGATATGTTGCATTGACAAGGTCCAGTATAGATAACCAACAACAGATTGCAAAATATCTCAATTTTGTCTTGTATTTTCATTTTAAAATTTTAATCATAGTTAAAAAAAATTGTAACCGAATCATTTTATTAAACAAAATATAAATATTATTCAGATTCTTAAAAATTTTACATCCCAACTTTTGCTATATAAGGTTATCAGATAACCAAAGTGTGTAAACTGTGGATATCTTAGTATGAGTTAGAAAAGTTAAAATAATAGAAAAATGCATTATTTATATTCCTTAATCTCCGTATAGTTATTTTTTTCTTTAAAAAATTTGAACATAATAGACCTTTAATGATCCGGTAAGAATCAGATAATAGGATGGCCGGATTAACGAAAGTATCAGATTAGTAGCACCATTTGAAACTAGGGGGAGGACAAAGTTTTCCAACTCATTCCCTAATAAAAGTGTTAGCTCCCCCCGCCCTCTTCTACCCTCCCCCCCCCCCGCATATAAAAAGTGTTGACCTTGAATAAGATTGAAGCCAAGTGTACTCAAATTTTTATTTTCAAAATCTTGCACATGAAAATTTTATTCTTCGTCGTACAGAAAGGATAAAAAAGGAAGAAAGAGACGGAGAGATATTGGATTTTATTTTTATTGATTGAATCAAAACATATGTCGCAAGACTATAACTTTGATAATAAGATAAAAATCCAGATTTCATTTACTTATGTCTCTGCGTTTTCAATGCGAATTTGCAAATTTACCGATAGATGGTCATGCCATTGAGCTCAGAATTTGATACCGATTTAGTTCAAAATTTGATGCCGATTTAGCCCAAAATTTGATACCTAACAATACTTTAGAAGTTAAAATTATGCAAGACTTTTCATTAATCCAGCTTTTTAAGTTTAGTAGTTAATCGCGTTAAATTACTGTCAGATAGATGGACAAACTAATTTTCTATGAATGGATTTCATTGAAAACCTACAAATTTTGGCATAAAAACCACAAACCAAATTTCATCTATCTAGTTGGCCAGTCGGGAAATCTGGATATGGTATTTTACCCCCCCCCCCTTCCTCCCTCCCTTTTTTTCTTTCAAAACAATTTTAAATTAATAATTTAAAACTAGTTTTAGTGAAAATCTTTAGCATTTTTTATGCAAAAATAAATATTTGTTCTCCTTTTCTATCATTACAATTTATTTTTAGAAGAGAAATAATTAAAGATAGAAAGGAATAAAAGTGTGTTTTCCGGTGCATACTCTAAAAACGCGGTCCTTAGCTTTTGCTGGGTTAAACAGAAACAAGGGTCACGAATCTCACAAAACAAAGATATTAATATTTTTTCTTTAAAAAAAAAGATAAAAATTATTTGAATAAAATCAACAACTCACAGCTAATTTTAATATGTAATCCTTATATAAAGCTGCAATAAATGCTCGTTTCTTTAATACTTGAAATATAATTTTATTTTTAAGCCGGAAAAATAATTACAAATAAAACTTATATGATGATAAAAATTAATTACAATTACTGATATAAAAATATTTCTTTAGTTTCATATTACATACAAGAACCAGAATGAAAATTATTTCTAAAAACATTGAAAACAAGATAAATATAATTTGACTTATAACACAATTAATGAATAATGATTATTCACAAGAGAAAACTTAAAGGAAATGTTTGTGAAACACATTTCATTTACCTTCAAAACATATTCGTCTTTCTTCCGAAAATCGGACAGCATACGAAGCCATTGCATTATGCTATTAAGAATTGAACCATCTGCCCGTGCATTCCACAACTTAACATCTGCTTTCTACTTTTTTTTTCTTTTCACTTATTAATATTGAGAACGTTTGCTGATACATTTTTTATTAATATCAGCTACTCTCTTAAATTCTGAATATAAATGCACATACGCTGAGGTATAAGAATCAATTTGCAATGACTAAAATTCAAAATTTTAAAGATTTTAAAATGATAATAATTATTTAAATTATTTTTTATCGTTAAAATTACATTTATAATTATTTTAACATTAAAAAAATTTAATTTTAATTGTTATTCAAATACCTTATAAATGAACATAGTTATGCTTTTTTTTAAAGTTCAATTATAACTCCCGTATTAAAATACAAAATATTTATTTTTCCAAGCAAAAGCAAGTAGCATATTGATTGAAACCATCTCTAATTCAATTTTTGCAATTTGTAATATTAAAAAAAAACGCAGGTAAATTTATAATTACTTTTATTCTGTTGTTGTTACTTATGGCACTTGCCATAGACAAGCCCGCTGACATATCAGCAGAGTTTCAACCGAAGGTAAGCGTCTCTTGTTTGTAGTAGCGCCAACTGGGGCCAAGAGTACGACTTTAGCTACCCACTCACCACATTCGCTTGCACAGCCCCTTTTTACAGGGGGACAGTCACAAATCTCACAGATAGCACACAGAAGAACAACCATGCCCGAACCGGGACTCCCAGAACACGAGGAAGACGCTCTACCTCTGTGCCAGGAAGCCGCCATTTTTATTCTAAACAACAAATAATAATTCGAGAATGAACATTAATTTTTGAATAAGCTGTGAGTGGAAACATGAAAAGCATATGAATAAATAATTATTCGTAAATGGGTAAACTTTTAATTTATTAAATGAATTAAAAAACTGAAGCCTTGGGTTGAACGCAGGTCTACACGAGCCTTATTGATTGTGTTGTTTACGCACTTGACCTGAATACGTCATTTGTATATAAAATATAGTTATTTGAAGGACATTTTCTTGAAACTGGTTAGCTATTTAGCTTTGATATTTTAATAAATAAACATCCTAAAGGCATACTTAGATGATGCAAAACTTTTTCCGGAACTCAATTTTTCCAACACATGCTTTGACTTTTACCCTAAATTAAATCGTTTCAATTCTTTGTACAATGTTTTTTTGTACTTTGTACTTTGTCAACAGACGCCAAACAAAGTGATAATTAATTTTAAACACACGCGGTATATAATTTTTCAGGGATGTCTTTCAAAAAATACAATACACATTTGTATAATAGACTACATATATTTTGAAAAAATAAGAATTATTATTTTATGACAATTCCAGAAAAATTGCTTATTTTAAAAGTTCTTTTTTGCATATTTGTTTTCAATTCATGATAAAAGAAGTTTTTCTTTCTTATAAATATTGACAAAATGTTTTAAATGTAGTTCAGTCTGTTAGTTATTTATTAATCATATCAGTACTTGATGTTTTGTTAGCTTTCATTTTCAGCGTAAAAAAATGTAACTGTATTCAACTAATTTACATTGTTAAAAGCAAAAGACAGAAGTTAAAAAAAAACTAGCTGATACATCCGTTTGTGGCTCTGTGTTAAATTTTCGTGTTTATTATTAATAAAAAACTTTGAATTTAATAAATTTTTACAAAAATTTTATTAAAATCTTGTTTATAATTTAGGATTTATAAATAAAATTTTAATTTTGCATTGTATGGGAAAAAAATGAAATCTAATATTAATATTTTACAGAATCCCATTACATCGGTAAATAAATCATTTTTAAATAACTGATTTTGATGAAAAAATACATTTATATAAAATATTATCGCACACAAAATCTTACTACTATCTGTAGTTCTTGAATCTTGAATGTAAATATTGTGGGATATGGAGCGACAAAGGCTATAATCCCCTGGTTGCCACAAAGCAGCGACTAAAAGTTCTCCAAATTAACATTCCTGTATTCCGAAACTATCTGTAGTTTTATTTTTAAAGAAAGTTCATTGATTTTAAAAGAACGTTGCCAAAAAAGAAATAAAAATAAAAGAAAAATATAAAAAATAAATAAAAGACAGAGTTTTTCGATGTCTCACTGTAACCATAGCAACGAATTTTCTTATTTCAAAATTGTTTGCATATATTTAATTACTGAATAATTTTTTAAAGTCAATTTTGATGCATTAAATTGCAAAAAAAAAAAAAAATAATAATAATCGGTGTTAATGAAAAATTTACTTTTCAGACAGTTTAAAAATATCTTTTTTTGTATGTCAAAATTGGATTTGAAATTATTGTGCAAAATCGGCAAACATTTCTATCAATTTCTGATAAATTAAATAATTATTTACTTTTTGCAATTTGTGAAAAGCTAAAAAAATATTTAAAAATTCATAGTTTTAGCATACAAAGTATAGATTCCTTTAAAGTTTTATATCACATCCATCAAGGGGGTGACCATATTTCTGTCCGTATACAAACGTGATAGCTATAATGACTCAAAAACGTGACAATTTAAATATACAAAATTTAGTATATGATCTTATGATTAAAATTATTGTTTTGTATCAAAATTTAGCTTCAATTGCTCAAAAAAAGTGTTCCAAATGCATCTTTGGTTCTCTTTATTATAATACAAAGCAAACGGCGAAATTTCGGTCAATTTCTAATAAAAAAATATTTTACTACTATTTGCACTAAGTAAATAGGTAAAAGGATAAAATTTCTTCACAATTTTAGCATCAAAAGTGTAGATGCTTATTAAGTTTTGTGTTACTTACATTAAAATGTGGTTAGTCTGTCAGTGTGTATACAAACGTGATACAAAGAGACTTTGGATCAAACAGTTACGACTTAGATTAATGAAATTAAATATAAAATCTTATCACTAAAAATTGTAATTTTTTTTCAAAATTTGGTTTTAATCGCTCGAAAAATAAAAGGTATTCCAAATTTATTATATATCACGAAGCTCAGAATATTGATGTGAGAGACTATAAAAATAAAAATATGAGTATTTAAGGAGTCCACATCTTTATCCACCGGCGTCCTTCACAAAGGTAGCACGTTAACCTCTTGATCTGGGCGTCCCGGGTTCGAGTCCCAGTTCGGGTATGGTTGTTCTTTGTGTTCTATCTGTGAGGTGTATGAATGTGCCCCCTTGTAAAAAGGGGTTGTGCAAGCGAATGTGATAAATGTGTAGCTAAGCCGTTCTCTTGGCCCTAGATGGCGCTATTTCAAAAACAAGAGACACTCATTCGCTGACGGCCGCCAACGAGCTTGTTCATGGCAAGCGCCATTAGTAACAATACAAATACAGAATTTTGAAAATGGATTAATCGAAACAAATGATGGAAAACGGCTGTAACTTTCTTTTAAGCTAGAAAAAAGGGAGAAAAATTAACACAATACAGAGAGAAGTCTAAAGAGGTCTGTGTAAGCGAATGTGATGAGTGTGTAGCTAAAGTCGTACTCTTGGCACTAGTCGGTGCTACTACAATCAAGAGACGCTTATTTCGGCTTAAATCCGCTGATGCATCAGCGGGCTTGTCCATGGCAAGTGCCATTAGTTACAACAACAACAATATCTGTCCATTTTACCCAACGACTATAATTAGAAATATGAGAGACAGTTTCAGATAGATCGCTCTCTCTGGTTTATGTTAACATATTCATCGCAAATCTGATTAAGTAATTAAGTTGTACCTAATATTTTATATAATGTTTTTCAAAAAATTTAGCCATCTGTAAGGTTTTTCGGTTCTTACGTATTATACCGTCCAATTTTATCGCCAAATTTAAAGTCATTGCCAATGAGTTGCTAAACCGCCAATTATGGCAAACCGGCAATGGTGT
Source organism: Argiope argentata (assembly GCA_026289955.1). Taxonomy (NCBI): domain Eukaryota; kingdom Metazoa; phylum Arthropoda; class Arachnida; order Araneae; family Araneidae; genus Argiope; species Argiope argentata. Next base: position 1,537,596 of record JAOUZG010011055.1, on the reverse strand, counting down.
TGTAATCCGTTGATCCTTATCGCCAAATTCAAATCCGTCGCTAATGAGTGACTAAAACATTGGCGATTGTTGGCGAAGACGGTATAATACGTAAGTACCGATTTTTCTATTCTGAAAACTTTCGCAACTAGTATCGAAATTTAGAAACCACCGCTACTTCTCCATTAATAAATAGAACGCAAAATACACACTAAAAAAAATCGAGCGCAGCCCCGAATTTATTCGAAGTAATGAGACGACCTCCCACCATCCTCATCATGTATAATACACCCTCATCGGGAACAGGAAACTTTCTCCTAAACATTTTTCCATCATAAAATTTCGGTGTTTTCATCCATTTCATTTCGCTATGAAACAGTTAGTAGGCCCCAGAGGTGCATTACGCCAGCAACTGAGACATAATAAAGCGATTACCGAATCTCACAGGCGACTTGGAAAAATCAGTAACCAATTCCTGCCTTTTGCAGACGACGAGCACTCCCCTCCCACACGGTGGTGGGGAAGAGAGGGATGACATATTGGAGAGACATTACGAAAGCGGAGGGGGGTCGATCTGAGTGAAACAGGGGTGGGTGAAATATTCTGGGTGACAGCTTCACAGAAGGGTGATGGTGGATCATCTTGATCGAATCGTATTAGTCACTCCCTCCCCTAGTGTGGTCATACTGGGATGAAAAAGGATGGGGGAGGGGGGTACTTGTCGTTGATTGTCTATGTTGAGTGTAAAGTGGTTGTTGACAAATCCTGTATGAAGTTGACGCTGTAGTATGAAATGCTCTGAGTGTGTCAAATTCCGCGGTTAGGATCGTTGCAGAATGGATCCGATTATTTGGGAAGTATTATTAAGGGATGGTTTCTTGATGGCGTTATCCACTTCGAAGATAGGGGCGTCAAAAAGGGAATCGATCAGGTGGTGATATTTGATTTATTTTTGAACCCTCCCTTCCCTTTGCATTTTGTAGGATTAAGAAATTAATATCTGAATGAGAATAAACCTTTATCAATTTCTTACTATAACAGAACTAAGACAGTTCTCTTTTTTTAAAAATTAACTTATTTTAAGAACCACTGTTTTGCCAGCATCCAGGCCTATGGGCAATCTGTCTTTCCCGTGATCTGGGTGATTCTTGGTTGATCTTTACCCGGTGTTGTTTTTCAAGTCCCCCACTCGAAACAATATCAATGAAACTCTCCAAAGTGCTATTGGAAGTAATTGCTCAAAAGTTACAACTGCATCGAGCAAGCAGAATGACCGAAATAGCAAGTGAAACATCAGAGATGTACATTTAATCACTTGTTGTTGTTACTTATGGCACTTACCATGGACAAGCCCCGCTGATACAGCAGCAGATTTAAGCCGAAATATGCGTCTCTTGTTTTCGAAGTATTATGGCAATTGCTATGGACAAGCCCCCCAGCTGATACAGCAGCAGATTTAAGCCGAAAGGAGAACAACCATGCCCAAACCGGGACTCCCAAAACACGAGGAAAATGCGCTACCTCTGTGCCAGAAAGCCGGCCTACCCTGTGTTCTATCAGTGAAACAGATGAAAGTGCCACCCCACCCCTGCAAAAGGGGGTTGTGGCACTTTTATCTGTTTCAAGCGAGTGTATAAATATCCTCTTCATAAGAGATAAAGTCGGACTTCTGCCCTTGGATTCTCAGGAGTTTTTACCCTCAGAAGCTACTATGTCCCTAGTCTTGCTTTGAATTGGTGTTCAATCAAAGGGGAATAAGCAACAACAACAACCATGGTTTAAATGATAAAATTTACTGAAATTTCTCAATAGCATATCCAAAACTATGAATGAAAAAAATAAACAAATGAGGATTAAATGAATCGCCAAATTAAAGGACATAAGCATTCCTTCCCCCTCTCCAGAATACACACACACACGTACACACACACGCACGCACGCACACAAATTGACATTTGTGACTTTTGACACATCTTCTCCATGCTTTATTTATAATCACTGCTTGAAAAAAAAACCCCTGAAAATTCATAATTAAACTAGTCTTTTGAGGTATCAATAGTTTTGATTAAGAATAAAATAAGAAATTCGGTTAAGTTTTCTTTATGTCGAGCGAAATAACGATGGGTTTTTTTTTTTCATTCCTTTTTCATTTAAAATTATAATTTTAAAAACAAAATTACACACCAAATTTCACTTGTCTAATTCCTTGCATTTGTGTGCTGTCACGCTTACATACATTCGAATAACAAACAAACAGACAGACAGTCAATGCTTAGTAAATTTGGTTCAAAATTTCATACAGATCTCCACATTTAGTACTGAAATTATCTACCAAATTTAAATTCTCTAGCTCGTTGGGGTTTTGGATTATAATGTCCACTGATACTCGGATGGATAGACAGACAGACGAAAATTTTTTGTCTTTGGATGTCATCCAAAATGTGATCTACAAACTTGTTGGTGTAAAAATTTCATCCCAAATTTCATCCATCTGCTTTTTTGAGTGCCCGTATTCACAAGCAGATGAATGTGAATATGGCAATTCTAAAAAGCAGATGAATGTAGCAAGAAAAATTCGTTTTCTCGGATTCATGAAGCTCTAAAACATGGCAACTCAACAGAATGCCAAGTTTGATTTCTTTTCTTTTCTTTCTTTTTTCTTTGAAGGAAATATTTTATTTTTTGCACGTTTTAGAAACAAGAGAGTAGAAAGTACCTGTCATCATAGCACGGCAGAAAACGACATCGTTTTGTTATTTATCGGTATTTTCTGCAATACTTTTAAATGACTTTACACGTTTGAAAGATTAGAATCCCTTTATATACTTTTTACATACTTCTGCTCAAAAAGCATAACGATTTTTTATATTTCATGACAGAAATATTACGAATAAATTTAGAAATTGCAACACATCTAATTTTTAGCTAAAAAGAGCCGGCGTCCTGGTTCAGTGGTAGCGTGTCTTTCCCTTAATTTGGGAGTCCATTCCTTAATTCGGACATGATCCTTCTGAGTTTTATCTCTGAGGCTTGTAAATGTGCCCCCCCCCCTGTATAAGGGGGCTGTCCAAGCGAATGTGATGAGTGAGTAGCAAAAGTCCTACTCTTGGCACTAATGGGCACTACTACCAAACAAGAGACGATGATTAGGCTTAAATCGCTGACTAATTCAGTTAACTTGTCTATGGGAAGTGCCGTAAGAAACAACAACAATGCCATTTGTTAGTTCGATGTATACAATTTTAAGATACCAGAAAATGATAAAGGAAAGTTGATAATTTTATTTTATTACATATTTTATCTAATGAGCAACTGGTAAAATATGATGATTCGAACTCGTTACCTTCAAAATTTATAACAGTGGCCATCTTTCTCATGAACTTTCCAACCGGAAAATAATTTTAAGATATAAAATTTTGAAAGGTCGAGAACCCCTCCTCTATAGAAATAAACTTCCTCCTCCTCTAATAAAAAATATCTCCAGTAACATATAGAGGTCTTAATAATAGCCGAGTTCAGTTTATATATTGTCATGGGTTCCTCCAAAGCTATTGTGTTCCAATACAATGTGTAACTGCACTATCCTGTGGTGGCCCTCAAAGATACGTATTTATATAGCAAATGAATAGCAAGGCCTAACCTTTGAAACTTACCTTAACCCCTTAACTGGTTCATTTTCCTTACTATCTAATAAGATGACACCTTCTATTTTGGGAATATTTTCTTATTTTGATTGAAATGGAAATCCATGGAATACTTGGCTTACATACGTATTCGAACTTATTTTACTATCGAATTATAATTGTTATGAATGATTTATTTTTTGTTTACAACTATCAAAATTCCATAAATCGATGCACGTACGGTTAACCGGTTAAGGGGTTAAGTTGAATGTATCAATAAAGGTTTTTATTTAACTTATATATCAATCTATCGAAACTTCGTACACGTGAAAAGTTTGATGTGTATGTCTGATAACTTACTTTCTGAAAACAATTGGGGCAACGCAAAAGCGTGAATTTTCTATGTCAGTTGGGGTAAAGCAATACAGATTAGAAATTTTTTAATTTCCTTTATTCTGTTTTATTTTATTTCAAAAGGACTAAATGAATCCGAAAAAATCAAATTCACAATGTTTAATTTTAAAAGCATCAAACACTAAGAATATAAACAGAATCGTTTCAAATAATAGGTAGAAAATATGTTTAGCCTAACCTCATAAGCGTGCGGGGGAAAACCTGAAGTTTTACTCATTAGGCGGTGGAGAAATGAAGATTTTTGGCCGGAAAAATAGTTTTTTATTATCAAAAAATTAACAACTCATTTAACCGGAATAAAAATTAGCCTATGTTCTAATTTAGACTATAATCTATATCTGAGCAAAATCTCATCAAATTTCGATCAGCAATTCTGGCGTAATTGACTAACATCATCCGTCCATCCATCCGAACTTTCACATTTTTAATACTTGCCTAGATCTAAGATCAGTGCGTTTTATTCATAAATTCAAACAAATTCATCAGCGAATTATTTCATTAGATTGGACGGCTAAACACAAAAAAATGTTACTAAGTTATTTTACTACTTGAGGTTGTTGTTTTTTAATTGCTGGTAATTTAGTTAAAAGAAAACTTATCTGGTATTTTAAGTCACATAACTGGCTACGTAATAATGCAAGTTGTCGCACGACTTTATTACATAAGGCTCCAAATGTCTTCGCTCTGTTTTCCGACGTATCCATTGCAACCTTCCCATTATTAATAAAACAACATAACGATCTTACTAAAATTTTGTAAACAGAATTAAACGCATTTATGATCTATTTAATGGTCGTCAGCGTTGTTGGCGTAGTAGAATTCTAATTATACTGGATTAGTGGAAACCGAATCCGACGCGGGCAGTAGAATACTTGACGGAAAGAAAGTTTGTTTGATTGTAATGTACGAATTTAGTGATTATATAAAAAAAAATATTGCTTATATTTTGTATAATTGCTTACTGTTTAAAAATATCAGTAGTTGAACATAACAGTCAATCAAATTTTATCGTATCTTTACTTGTTTTTCTAATCTAATAATTATTTTTTAATCTAATAATAATTTTCCCCCGATTATTATCATGTCAGAATATAATGTTGTTTTTGGGAATGGGTTTTTGACGTCAACAAAACTCCGCAGGCTAAAAATAAAAATTTTATTATCTGCGCGAGCATCTCAAAAAAAAAAAAAAAATCTGCTTTTAATAACGCATTGCCATTGCTTTTAAGAAACCTCTGATTAATAAAAATAAGTTGATAACTACAGCAAATAAAACCTAGAAAAATGTCATTTTGAGCACGTGATTATATGGAATGAACTAAATAGGAAATGTGATATATTTTTTTTACCAATGCATGCGAGACAAAGTTTTTTTTTTGGATCGTTTGCAATACTAAAGTGACTCATTCAATGAAACAATGAAAGAGAATGAAAATATAATTTAACTTGCCCGAGCGCGTGGTGCTTGGCCGTTCAAGAAATGGTGTTCTGACGTGATACATTGAAATATGCACAACAGATTTCATTTTAATCTTTATCTTAATTTTACGTTTTTGTTTTTCTTAAAATGATGTGGGTAATAAAAAAAATTTTCATTAGTTTCCACTTATTTTTGCTTCTTTTTTTAAAAAAATATCCATTGGATTATTAAATAAGTAAATATATATAACGGCCTACATAATCTTTTTAATGGCTCAGATTTTTTTAAAAAAATTTTTTCATATATTTATGATTATCTAATTTTATGTGTTCATTTTATTTATTACTGTCGTGTATTTGAAAGTTTTGAAATGAAAAGCAAGTATTGCTTGAATTTTAGAGCTATATTCTTAGAATTATTTTTTTAAAAAATAGCTTGTAGAAAAGTTTTTTTTTTTAATTTTTCTAATGACTTACAAGTAAACTAGAGCAATAAATTTTATTTTAACACTTTCAAAATGATTTTTAAAAACCTCATATTTTTTACACTATTGTTTCAAAAAATGAAACTTAATTCATTTTTGTTCACGTGAGATACTAAAATAAATTCTTTGGAAAGTATTTTCAATTATATGCTTTGTTTTTTTTTCATTTTGTCTTAAATTATTATTTTAAAATTTCTTGCTAGGAAATAAAATTAAAATCAAGAGTTTGGAATGAATAATCCGAATATTGTAATATTGCTTATAGGTCCACACAGAGCCAAATCTAACCCTGCTCGTGCTCAAAATTTCTACTATTCAACTCCGTGATTAAGTCTACTTTAAGTATCAAGTAATTTTTTATATTCTTATTGTGATCGTAAAAATAATAAATATATTAGGGCCACGTGACAATCTTATAAATATCGTATAATGAAAGAATGTGAAATCTTTAATGAAGAATGTGCGATAACGTTTTTATTTTTAAACCGTTATTTGTCTTAATTAATTTAAGTCATTAAGTAATTTAAACCCGTTTGAAAAACTCATACTGGTACAAGCAGGCCATCCTTTTAAAAACGCATCCGCTTTCAAAGAAACATACATAATAATAATGCAATACTGGTGAAAGCAGGTAAAAAAAAATATACGTGATTAATAGATGAGGAATATTGCGATTTATGCTCATGCGTTTTTGAGCTTCAATTATTCGTTGCCTTCAATTATTCAAAATTCTCTAAAGAAAACAACATCATGTACTCACATGATAATAATAATAATAAAAGTATGTAATATTAACGAAAATAATTATGATCAATTAAAAAAAAATATTTTTTTTTTAAATATTTATTTAAAAAAAACATTTATATTTTTCTCTTCTATCGTGAATCCATTTCAAACGATATAATGCATTTTAACTGTAAGTATAGCTGCTAAAAATAAATTAGAACTTTTCAATTAGAATTCTAACTTTTTCTGATTCTAGTTAAAGTTTTGTGAATGCTTAATATACCGAATTAAATATTATATTTAAGGGGAATTATTATCGCCTTTCTTCGAATTTCACCTTGCAATCTATAAAAGTTAATTGATAAATTAATAATAGCTCAATGAATCTCCAATAGCATGTATCATCCAATTAGGAATTTAAATAAACAAATAAAACTCAAGGTGATAATATGAAGAGAATGATTTGGATCACTTTAATATTTCCCTTTACGTCAAGTGATGCTATAATCTCTTTTCTTTCGCTTCAGTTACTTCATATTTTAAAGTAATGAAAGAAAGAAAGAAAAAAAGAATCAAACGAAAATTTCCGTTCTATAAACTTTTTCCTTCCGCTTTTAGAAAAAGGGGGAAACAATGAAAGAACACCTGCAATAACATGGGAAATAATGCTCATATCCAAACTCTTATTAGCAAAATCGTTTGGAACTTGCACACTTGAGGGAAAACGATTAAAGTTCGGAAAACGCCGCTTTTCGTTCTCAATTAAACAACGAAAGCGTTCGTATTTTTTGCCGCGAATGGGGCCGATGTTTTGTCAGAAAATAAACGTTCTTTGTTAAAAGAGCGAATTTAAGACAAAAACAGAAAAAAAAGCTTGTTGGACGGCGGAAACAAGCAGGAAAATAGTACAGTTTCCGCGTACCATTTTTTTTTTATTATTTACTTGTTGCTTCCTACAGCGTTATATATTTAGTTTCTTCAAGGAAATAAATAAGGCATTTCTTCCTTTTTCTGTGACTTATCTTCAGGGGAATTTTAAAATACTTTCATTTGGAATTATCTCGATCTAGAACAAGATGTGGGTTTGCAACATCGACTAGTTGAAGCAATTTTTTTTTAAGTGGCATTTGAAAACTTTTGTAGTAATAGGCTACTAATATCAAAATTATTTTTAACTCAATAGTTTACACCTAATTGAATTTTTTTTTTCAAGTTTGTTTCATTGTATCTAAATGATTTTGATTTGACAGCGTTAAAAAAATTGTATTATTGTACTCTTAAAATAATACTTTCCTAACTTTTGAATGTATAACATTGAGTCATGATGGCATAGTCGACGATTCCTAGATCTAAGATTCTCTATATTAACTAAGACCTGAGAACTTTTTACAGTGGCATTTGGCGACTATTTAAATAATTGGCGATTGTTAAAAAATTATTTTCACTGTGACATTTCATGGTGAAGATAACGAACAAATCAAAAAAATTTCGTTTCAGATTTGCTCTGATTTTTACAAGTTCACCATCTTTTGATAGCATTTTAAAGAAAACCATAACTTAAAAAAAGATTAAAAAGAAATCTGCTATGTATATGACAATGTATCATGTCAGAACATGATTTCTTGAACGGCCACGTGCTCGTGCGAGTTAAATTATGTTTTTATTCATTTTAATTGTTTCGTCGAATAAGTCACTTTAGTATTGCAAACGATCAAAAAAACGTTGTCTCGCATTGATTGTTTAAAAAAATATCCCATTTCCTATTTATTTCATTCCATATAATCACTTACTTGGGTTGTTTTTTACTTGGTTTTATTTGCTGTAGTCATTAACTTATTTTTTTAAAATCAGAGTTTTTGTAAATGCAATGGCAACGTGATATTAAAAACTGTTTTTTTTTTTTTTTTGGACTTGCTTATGCAGATAATAAAATTTTTATTTTTCGCCAACGGATTTTTTTATTTTTTTGGCTCTGGATTTTTGTTGGACTCAAAAACCTCACCCCCCCAAATAACACCATGTTCTGCCATGTTAAAAATACCTTTTTAACTTATAAATGAAAGCATAAAATCATGATGGCTTGATTTTCGTAGATGAAGGGCTATCTATATTAACTAAAAGCTGATAACTTTTTAAAATGGTACTTGGCGACTATTAAAATAACTGTCTATGAAAATCATTGATCAACATATATGAAAATTATTTTCAGTATGATAATTCAAGTTGAAAATAATGAAGAAATCCGATTTTTTTCCCCAAGTTTATTCTGTGTTACCTAAGGTTTCTGGGTTTAGACAACATTTGAAGGAAGCTTTAAAAAGCAAACAAACGAACTAAACAACTTAATCTTGGAATGGAAACACAGAATCATGATGACTCTGTATTTCCATCTCAAGGTTATTTTCCAAGTGAATTACGTGCTTGCATTCCTGAGCTACCTTATGATTTCATGGTCGCTGTGGTTCTAGTGGTGTAATTTATCCTTCAGGGTCAAAGGGCTCCAAATTTGGAACTCGATTCGATTAAAGAGCTGTTGATTCCTATGATGATTTAAGGCTACATTTAAGATATTGAAGCGTTTCTGAATGTTCTCTGTCATGTCAGAACATGATATTGTTTTAGGAATGAGGTTTTGTGGCTTCAACAAAAATCCGTAGGCGAAAAAAAATTATTATTTGCACGAGCATTTCAAAATATCAGCTTTTAATATCGCGTTGCCACCCCATTTACAAAAGCTCTAATTTTTAAAAAAATAAGTCAATGATTACAGCAAATAAAACCTAGAAAAATGTCATTTTGAGCACGTGATTATATGAAATGAAATAAATAGGAAATTCGATATTTTTTTAAACAATCAATGCGAGACAAAGTTTTTTGGATCGTTTGCAATACTAAAGTGACTCATTTAATGAAACAATTAAAATGGATAAAAATATAATCGAACTTGCCCGAGCACGTGCTGCTTGACCGTTCAAGAAATGATGTTCTGACATGATACATTGAAATATGCATAGCAGATTTCATTTCAATTTTTTTTTGTAATTGAATTTTAAATTAATACTTTCATTTAATTGCTGATTAAAAACAAGAAATTCAGCAATACCATTTGTATGTTCCATGCAAAAAGATTAACATTCTGTATATCGCCAGGCTAAAAAGTGTTAAAAGTATTTCACTAAGGTTTATTAAGTAAGTGTTAAGTAGAATTACTTTTCATTTTCATCTGTTAAAATATTTTATTTATGAATTGATTTATGACTATTCTGATGCTTAATTCATAATTAATTCTTAATGACTATTCTAATATTTAATTTATAATAAATTCTTAATGACTATTCTAATACTTAATTTACGATAAATTCTTAGTGACTTTTCTAATACTTAATTTTTAATAAATTCTTAATGACTATTCTAATACTTAATTTTTAATAAATTCTTAATGACTATTCTAATACTTAATTTATAAAAAATTCTTAATGACTATTCTGGTTGCAAAATATTCCCTCTAAATAAATATGAATTAACGGTAACAGTGTAAAAAGTAATGTTCTGAAACAATGCAAAAATTTTCGGATCATTAAATCATATAGAAAACATTTTTTTTTCTAAATGAGCTAATAAAATTTTAACTGATTCCAAAAATAAATGAATAAGTAAACGAAGCTAACCTATTGTGTTAGTGAACTGTTACAAATGCATGACGTAATTTTTTCTTTGCATCAACTAGAACAACTTTTCATTCGTAGTGCATAGAACAGTTTTCTCATAGAGAACGAAAGAATGAAAAAAAGAAAAAAAAGTTTTGCAGTCATTCTGTCACGAAAGCGGAATTGTCACAGAAAGAGGAACGTTTTGCAGAATGCACGCGAAGAATTGGGACCAGGTGCTTTTTGGACGATGAAAAAGATAGCGAGCAACAGCTGTCTAACGGAAAACAGATTTGGGAATGCGGTTTTAAAATCCAGGTTTTTAATCGGGCATCAATTATTTAAACAGCTTCCGTTCTGATGCATCACAACCCTTCGAGATTTGTTACATTTAGTTCCTCTTTTTTTTTCCCAAGAAATTTTTTTTTGACATCTTCAATTGCTTTAGCAAAAATAGATTATCTGTGATAAAATGGAACTCCGATAATTCGCTTGCTTTTTATTCGAAATCGATAATTCGGATTTTTTTCCTGTCACCTTTCTCTGCTGCAAAGATGATGCTTTAAGACAATAGTAATACATTGATTCATTTTTATAAGTCGCTGTAAGTAAACCGATGATATATTTACACCTTATGTCTTCAATAATTTTAAATGACTAATTGACTAAGATCTATCATTCAATCGATGACTTTACTGAGACTCAATAAATATAAACAATAAAAAAATTCTTTCTCTCAGAAAATAATATTAGATCTTGATTGTTCTTTTTTGTTGAATAATTATTGTTCTCCAAGTATTACATGCTGTTTGTATAAGAAAATCATTTATTTAATTATGGAAATTATTTTCAAATTATTAAAAATATTTAATAATAAATATCATCAATTATTTATGAAAATTATTTATTATTTATATATTGATTACTAAAATTGTTAAAAAATAAAAATAATTCTTCACTGTAATCTTTAATTTTAAAATTGTTGTTTATTCTAAATGCATTTACGTATAGAATCTGCTCTTTTTTTTTTTTTAGTTTTAATTTTTGTATTCATCAAATTTTAATAACAGGCCCACTTTCGTATTTTTCAAATTAAGAAGTTATAAAGTTAAACAAAAAAAAATAAGAAAATGGTAATGTACTATTAATTTAATATCTAAAATTACATAAATATAATTTGAAGTTAAAAATTCTGGAATAATAACGTTAGAAACGCAAAAATAATTTTTGCTCCTAGTTCCCTTTTTACAAAATAAAGCGTTTTTTTTTAATTTCAAAAATAATTTCTTCGTTGAAAAACTTTATTCAGCATGAACATAATAACTGATTATGGAAGCAAGTCACGAACAAATAATACATATTTTTATACAGTATCAATTTTAGCAATTCTGAAATAATTAAGATATAATTTGGGAAAGCGTTTAATATAGCTTCATCATTATGTTCTAAAAGACTGAATACCATATTCTGATTTATATGCATAATAGTTACTTAGCTTTATCTAATCAAAATTTGTACAAAAGTCATATTTTCACTTGTATTTCCCTATAGATTTTATGAGAATCAGAAATCCACTTTCAAGATGATAAAAAATAATTAGCGTTGTCAAGAATGCATATTTAAATTGGTAATTGAGATTTTTTTATAACTAGGGAAACTTTTTTCCTTCATTATATATATATACTCAATTAATTGATTTAAGCTAAAATTATTCGAAAAAATGAATAATTATCAAAAGTATAAAAAATTCTCACTCTCTCTCTCTTTTCAGTTAGTTTTGTTTAACACAGAATATATTATTGAAAGTAAATAAAAACACTGCACGAACTTTACTTATGTTTCGCTCTATTGAAAATAGGAAAGAATTTATTTGGCTTCTAAATGTGAGACGATATTCAAATAGAAAAATAAAATCTTTTGCTCCCAAGTGAGTTATAGAAAAACATGTTTTTGCAGACGATACTTTCAGTAACAAATATTCAAACAGAATTTCTCGCAAACAGAAATGAAAATTTATATGTAAGCAAATCTTTTCCAATAACATGAAGGAATTTTAATTATAAATTATTAAAATACGATACGCAGAAACATCTTAGCAATTTATTTTATCATTCAATCTTAAGCGCAAATTTAATTTTATGCACATATTATTTTCTGATTTAATAAAACTTTTTTTTTGTAGTAAGAATAATATTTATTCACTTATTTTACTACTGAAAAATGAAAACGATTGATATTTATCATTACAAGATTTATAAACGGCGTGAAAAGTTTCTTTTTGATTTTACCTGAACATTAACAGATTGATTACGAATGAATTTCTAAACAATTGATGGATCAGTTAAAAAAATTGTTTAAATTAAAAAGAAAAATTGTAATGTGTGACAGGAATTTAATTTCGAATCATGATTTATTACATTCAGATGACGAATAAAATACAGATCAAACAAACACTCACGCAAAATGATTCAATATATAAAGTTGGTAGGACTGCCAATTAATGCTATCTATAAACATTGTTGGAAGAGAGTTAAAAGGATAAAAGTTTTTTTTTCTCAAAATTAAAAAAATATATCAAACTTTTAAAATTATATATACTCGTTGAAATTTAATCTCATCGAAACCATTATAAAATACCAAGAACACTTATATAAACTTTGCAAAGATTCCCCCCCCCCTCTCTTTCCATAGCAGAAAATAAATAAAATGACATTGAATGGTATAAGGAAAAAAAATGACAAATTAGAAGACTTTATTTGGTCGATATGACTTTGGTCTTTTGAAAGCATCATTAAAAATTGAAGGGGGGGGAGTGGAAAAAAGAAGTCTTTTGTCGAAAATAATGAAGAGGCATCTACTGTTTCGATCAACATGAGGGTTATTGTATTTCATATTGAGCTAAAAAAATATCATAGGTCACTGAAATAAAATGAAAGCAATTAACTTTTCTAAGATTTCAAAAGTAACTGCATTTATCGTTGCCAACATGAGCTTTCAAGAAACGGTGGAACATGAGATCGAGAGTATATCGTGTAACTGATTCGTTATTTTCAGTTTCTACTTTTTTTTTCATGTATAAAGAATATAAAAATATAGAAAAACTATTAAAATCGTCAAAAAGTGATCATTCTTGATATTTTGGTGAGCCTGAATAGGAACACGTTAAATAGCCAAATATGCATCAAAAGAGGTGGGAAGGGGGTGACCTTTTAGCAGCAAAGAATGGTTCATTTTCAAGAAACATATTCCAATAGGTGTATCCGTAATAGGTGTATTTCAAGTAACATATTCCAATAGGTGTATTATAAATTATGATATACTTCTTATATTAACATATAAAAAAGGTAATAAAACTATATAATAACTCTTTCTTAATAAGCTCCTGCTACGTAAAAAGTATAAAGCAAATTTAATATATCTTGGTCTAACCGATCTGCTCTGCGATACATTCAATGAATTTTTCATCATGGATGTCACACTGATTTTATAGACGTTAACATTATAATTATTATTAACATTATTAAGTTTAAAAAGAAAAAAATGTGCGAAAATCTGATCGATTTCAAATTCCCATGCCTTTTTCCTTTCAAAATTGAAATTTCCAATCAGTTTTAATTTTTTTATTATTTTTAAAAATGTATTATTAAAAAATTAATCTTTATTCTACAGCTAATTGTAACAATTCGTTTTCAACCTTTTTTTCCATCAATGAATATTTAATCTTATTAATTTTAAATAATCTTCTTCAATAGAATATATTTATTTAAAATCTAAATTCGAAGATTAAAAAATACTTTTTCAAACGAATTCGTTCTGAAAGAATTGCAAACGATTAATTAAGAATAATTTAATCATGAAATGAATAAAAACGTTTGATATTAATTAATTAGTAAAGAAATAATAGATATAAATCATATTTAATCAAATGAGAAGATTAAAGTTTTTTATAATAAATATTGCTAAAATCTTTAATTATGTGCCATTTTCATTTTCTTCGTAGATTTACTTTTCTTTCCCACCTTTTTTTGTCAACTTCTTTTTATTCTTATTTTTTATAACATAAGAGACACCATAAAGAGAATTATTAATACTCATTATTATAAACTAACTGACAGACCGTCTCGCGCGTGCGAGTTATTCTGTGGGTGCATTGAACATAAACAAAGGACGAAAAAAAATTCTTACGTAATGACCACCTCTTTTAGGTTATCGAATCTTGGAAACGGTGCCAAGATTCATGGATGAGATTAAAATAACGTTCCCCTCCACTGCTTTTACTCAACATTTTCTCTCTTTCTCTACAACTACACGCCAATGACAGCGCCAACGTAGTTATCTCGCAAACTTGGCGGCCTTGACTAAGTAGCTGTGTTTGCGCGAGCTTCGCTTTTGACATCAGTAATGAGGAAAGGTTATTCGATGTTTAAAAAATGAAATGGTGGACATAATCTCTCCAGGTTTCTTTAAATGAAGCTAGCGCAATGCAGAAAAGGGGAGTTATGAATATATGTTAATTAATGGACAAGAAGCCCTCTAAGATTTTCCAGTTGATTGATTCTTCGAATTCTGGATTCATTCGAAATTGTAATTTAAAGGATTCCGTGGCAGAATTTGAAAGGATTCTTTTGTAAACAGTTGGGCGTCGTTGATTAAATTATCGATAAAAGATCTTTTGCTGAATGGGAATTGAAAAAAACAAACAATGCATCCATCGATCAAACGTAATCGTATGCTTATTAATCTGGCATGAAAGAAACAAAATAGATTCGTGTTTATTTGATAAATAAATTCTGTTAAAAAGATAACTTTTCAATTAATTAAATGCATGGAATTAATCGTCTAAAGCTGCAGTGTTTCGCACTGTTCTAATTATGATAGCATTTAGCATTCTTTTATAAATTGTTCTGAAACGAATAATAACTTCTACTTTTGTTTTAGTATAGCATTTTTAATGCTTTCTATAGATTTTTTCTTCATTTTATTTAGCAATCTGTTCGTTTTATTTTATGAACATCGAAAATATGCGTGAACATAAAAGAATTCATTGATATGAAAAGCTCTTCTTGCATTGAATCAATTTTAATGTTTTTTCAAACAACAAAATACTTCAATTTCCCAGTTATTTGCAATGGATTCAGTTCATATGTTTTGATATCACTTGACAAATGCAACTGAACATGTTATCTCGTATCTAATTGCATATTGTATCACGCTGAGCAGTGACGTCACATCCTGTTTTAATTTCCAAGCCGTTTAATGGATTTCAAGATCATAGACTGTATGTGTGTCACGCCTTGACTGATTTTCGCTTTGAAGTCTGAGAAAGGTTGAATAAAAAATATTTATCATCTTGTTGCCAAATAAATAAATTTGTAAAAAAAATGATTATTCTAAAAATAATAAATTATTAGGTCACAATTTCATTTATTATAATTATTATTAATTAACTATTATAATCATCATAAAATAAACTGAAGTGAATTAATTACCTATTTATAATATATCGAAATATTATTTATTTATTTAGTTGGTTAAGTTTTATTCCTATTAACGAGTCCAACAAAATAATTCTTTCTATTGTTATATATCCTCTGCTACATAATAATAGCTGCAAGTGAATATTTAAAAGGAAACTATAGGTAAATGCATACATATATTATAACGAAAAATTACAAATCTTTCTATAAAATAACTATTCAATACAATCTGTTATTTGTTCTGATACGTCTTTTACTTTCTACCATGACATAATTATTACAATATTATAATTATTTTTCTAATTTTTTTTCCTGATGATAAATGAAATTGGTGAAATTGGATGATAAATGAAATTGGTGGAAATTTTATTTCAAGTGCTAATCATCTGTTTTAAAGTAAGAAGGGTAAGAAAGAGTTTTCGAGCAACGATTGAATTGTAATTGTTCAATTCTTGATGCATCAAAAGAAAAAAGAAATACAAAAAAGGTGCAATTGTGTTATCTGTAAAATAATTTTAATGCAATAGAATGGCAGAATCTAAAATTTGGAAACTTGTATTCGCAAATAATTTCCAACGTTAAACCTTATAATAATGTTGATTCCTTGACAAAACAAAACTGCATCCTTAAATACAAAATTTATAGAGAAAAAATTAGATATAAGATCATCTGTTCACGCCATTTAATTTCCTAAATCGATATTATTATGATTTCTGGAAAAAAAAAGAAAGAAAGAAAAAGGAACTAATATATAGCGAGTTTCAAAGATAATCAAACCATTCCTTACAAAAAAAAAATTGCAGTTAAGGTTTTATTTACAAGTTCAAAATATAATAACGAAGTTATTAAAAACATCCAGAAGCTATCGAACTTTGAAAAAAAATTAAGCTTAATATTTTTAATTTATAATTTATATTGATGTAATTCCTTAATAATAAATACAGCTTTCCAAATATCTTTTATTTTCATAATTTTATTAATACATCACAGTGGAATTATTCATTAAGAATCGTATTTTAAAAGGGGGGGGAGGGGAATAAATGAATGGAAGGAACTTGCAAAAGGAAGATTCCATTTTATCATATAACGAATTCGCTGATCATTTGATTTTCTGTTTGCATAATTTTCATTGCTAATACGATTAAAATTTATAAACAAGCACACTAAAAACCTTAAAAACAATTAATGTATACGAGGTTATGAAGAAAGATTTGTAAATAATGACAATTTAATAGAACCATTGATTTTCTTTTATATGAAACTTATCTAAAAGATAATTTTAATGCATTTCGCGCTCTAGGCAGAAAATCGTATGCTTCTTTGAACGCATAAATATGTTCTGATGATCAGATTTTCTTAATATTTATTTTATTGATATATACTTATTCTGTGCATTCAAAAATTCCATTTTTTTTAACGGTAGTTATTTTTTCTCTCGTAATCTTGGAAATAAGAATGAAATATAAAAAAACAAGAATATGATACAGTAGGATCACATGAATTGTTCATGGATTGATGAAGATTTTTATGGTGCCTTTTATCATATTCTACCGTTAAAAAAGTTTTTTTTAACCCTTTTATCGCATTTTTTTATTCCTACTATTAGTTCACACTCTCCCTCTATGTATTACATCTTGTTCAAACTTTATTCATTTTTATTCATCCACTGAAGTCTAAATACATTTTTTTTAAAACTTGTTGTGGATGACATTTGATGTTAATACAGTTTTTTTAAATATTAATTAATTTTTAATACTTTAAATTTTTTTAGCAGTTTGTAATGAAAATTGAAATCAACAGGCAGTAGCTCAATCAACAAAATAAAAGGATTTTAGTATTTTTCACGTGAAGGTGAAGAATGGGAGTTCAATTCTTAAGAAAATGAATTTTTTTGATAAATTATTTATATTAATTGCATTTATTTAATAAAAAGAAACTAAAAATAAAATTTTCTTTGTTAAAGAAATTCCTAAGTAGGAATTGACTTAAAATTTTTTTTATGTTACTTATTTTGATAATATTAAAAAAAAACATAATTGCTAAGTATTTTTACTTACCATTATTTGATGTAATCCTTTTTAAAAAAATCTATTTTCCTTTATTAAGACAACGATCTAATTTTGTTGTAAAAATAGGATCACTTACAATTTCTCTTTTCTAAAATGGGAACGCGACAGAGAAAAATTACTAAGGTTCTGTCTGCCTTTATTTCCTTTGTAGCCATTGTTGTTGTTGTTTAAATGCACCTGCTTTATGCATTAAAGAGAAAGTAAACGAGTTTGACATTTTATTTTATTTGGATTGTAAATGGCGGAAAGAATGGGAGCATGTTTACTGACATTGCGTAAGTCTTTATGTTGAGGACCAGATATATCCGGTATTCTTCGGGATTAAAATACTTTCATGTCCAATATTTTTAATGTCAAAACTAGTTCTGCATAAAATATAATATATAAAGATATTTTATCGTCTGAAATGTCTTTTTAAAAATTAAAATAAGAATATAAATTGAATCAGACGATTTTTAAGAACCGCCGATAACTATTTTTTTAATTATATAATTGATTAATATATATTACATAAATAAAAATTTTACTCCTTTATAAATTCTTAATCATCTAGTTTTAAAATTCTTTCGTAGGATTCTTTCAGAAATTTGTTAATATGTTCCTTAAAAACATTTCAATTCTCTTAAATCAATTTTTAAAAAAAATTAAAATGAAATCTCCTATGCATATTTCAATGTATCATGTCAGAACATCATTTCTTGAACGGCCAAGCACCACTTGCTCGTGCAAGTTAAATTATATTTTTATTCATTTCAATGGTTTCATTGAATGAGTCACTTCAGCATTAAAACTATCCAAAAAAAACTTTGTCTCGTATTTATTTTTTTAAAAAATGTGTTTTCTATTTATTTCATTTCGTATAATCACGCACTCAAAATGACATTTTTCTAGTTTTTTTTTTTTTTTTTTTTTTTTGCTGTAGTCATTAGTTTATTATTTTTTTATCAGAGCTTTTGTAAATGTGATGGCAACACGTTACTTAAAGCTGATTTTTTGAGATGCTCGTGCAGCTAATCACATTTCAATTTTTTGTCTACGGATTTTTTTTTTTGATGCTACAGCCTCATCCCAAAAACATCATGTTCTGACATGATAAAATAACATTCAGAAAATAAAATAAAAATGTTAAAATGAAGCATTCAAAATCGTTTGCATTTAATTCATTAATCAATTACTTATTAAACTTTTTAAATAATAAAAAGGCAGAAAAATATTACATGGAAATGAATACTGTATCATGAAAAAGATAAAATTTTGAATTTTAAGATGGTATAAAAATATTTTTTAAATTATTTCCTCCGGAACTACAGTTGTTCAATAACAACTCTTCTTTCAAATTCTAATTAACTAAATATTTAATGAATTTATGCAATTCGAAAGTTTAAAAATATTTTTTCTGTTGTCTTAAATAAAAAATACGTAAACTTTTGACGAATTTGTTTGAATTGTCTAGGAATATAAGAGGAACGCACAAATATATGCATTTCCACAATGACTTTTATTTACATTAAGACTATTATACGGCGTGTATATGATCTATAAATAGAACGTTTGATTAAAATTTATATTGGTGGAATGCGCAGTTAGGCTGAGCGAATGATCAGTTCGAAAGAAACAAAGGGAATACGATCTTCGCTTGTCTACAACTTGACTCAAATCTCTTAAGTGTCCATAAAAACTGCCACCCCAACACGCCACTCACTTTGGCAGATAACGTAAAAGAAACACTCCAGCCTAGTTATGTCTTTCGAATCCAAACAATCCACCTCCTATAAAAAGGGACACGCTTGTCGGGTAGTGAGCTTAAACATTCAGCAGTGCTTGGCTACAGGCGAATAAAAAAAGGAATCAACAGGCGACAGCCGGGAAGACGTCAATCAAGTGATGTTAGCACTCATAAAGCTGTTCACCCCGCATCCGAGTTTTCGAACCAGGAAAAAAAAAATCTTCCAGGTCAGATACCGTAACATTCGCGAGTCCAGAAGATGTGTATTTTAAACCCCCCACGCTGTGAAAGTAACTAAAACAACTCCGCCTGTTGTTAAAGAGCTGTAAATCTGCTAAGATCCAAGGGGCCGTACTGTAATTGCGATACTGTTAAATATAGATCCGTTCCCAGTGTGCTAGGAGGCAATATAATACAGTCCCGGATAACTGACGTAATTGGGAAAAGGCGGAGCCTACTCAGCAAACGATTTTTTTAAAGTTAAATCGTGAATATTTATAATGTGATTTTAAAATGATACTGCGATTAAAATATGTTTAAAATTCTTACCGGAGATTATTTTTATGTTCTTTACTCAAATTATATTTTTAGGATCACAGTAGATGTATCAATATATACTAATTAATAATGTATGGCATGTGAATTAATAGTTAAAAAAGTAATATAAAAAATTAAGTCAATTAATACTTAGGTCAAAAAATGAAAAAAAAAATATTTTAGTTACTCTTTATTAAATAATTACAATTAATATAAATAATTTATCAAAAAATGATTGATTTTCGCAAGAATTGAAGACGCATTTTTCACCTTCACATGAAAAATACTGAAAGCTTTGCATTTTACCGATTAACCTACTGCCTGTTGATTTCAATTTTCATTATAAACTGCTAAAACTCAACTTAAAGTATTAAAAATTAAATGTAATGAATTAATTATTATTTTAAATACTGTATTAGCATCTAGTGCCATCGGCTACAAGTTTAAAATAATTTACTTGACCTTGATTGGATGAATAAAAGGCATTTTATGAACGATTGAAAATTTGAATATGATGTATAAATACATTCAGGGAGAGTTTGAACTAATAGTAGAAATTAGAACTAATAGAAATAAAAATAGAACGCTTTGTATGGTATCTGTATAAAGTAGTTACGAAATAGTAAGCTCTTTGTGGGATTTTAACATTGTTACTCAATCTATCATGTTATTCTTGGCGAGATATTTGGCGATTACTCCTTGGCATATGTTAATAGTATCCGAAAATCGAATTTGTGTTTTAGCTACGTTTTTATCAATCGATTAAAACAAAATCTTGACACAAAATTTCGTCTTGAAGTCACAAATTCCCATGCAAAACTTCATGTATTTAAGTCATTGCATTTTTGAATTGCAGTCTACTTATTTTTGAAAATATAAACCGATGGTTTTTAAACTAAATTTGTAGATTTTTATCCAACTTTGAACTACACCCATTTACAAGAACTTCATCTGTCTGTTTGGCCGTATAAAGCGAATACGATTATAAAATGGAGATAAATGGAGATTACAAGGGGACAAAATTTGGTAAATATATATTTAATGTCAAAAAAGTGTTGATTCATATTAAATTTCAATCAAGCAGGTCAAAGGACTGATCATCTGTTACTCTGCAAATTCGCATGCACATAAGCGAGATAACTCAAAAACAAAACAGCAATGGTTTAATAAATTAATTTAGTAAGTGATCACGTGACGAAAATTGTTTGCTCTGAGACAAATTTTAATTTCAATCTATCGTTAAAAAGTATTCAAAAATATGAACTTAGGCCTGTTTATAATAATACGAAGCAATCTCCCATCAATGATTTGACGTATCGCCTTAGGGAAAGGTTGTACCGTTGCCGGTAATCACCCTTAGGACTCAAACGCAGTTCCCGTCAGTGTTGATGTCACGGTGGTTTAATAATTCAGATGTTTCTATGCGCCTTCTGTAGCTATTCGGGATAGTCAGTTCGTGATTGCTCAGAAGCACAAAATGTTTATGAGCGGGATCTAGAAATAAAAATTTGAGTACTGGTGGTATTCATAGGCTTGACGACGAATATCTGGGGAAGAAGTGTTAACACCATTTTTAAAAAGATTAAGAGAAAGTTTTCTAAGAGACCATTCCTTCTGACTTTGTTTCGTCTAATGAAATATACTTAATTTCTTTTTTAAAAAACTTTCTTAATATCGTCTTTTTTATAACAGTAATTAGGCAATTCTTGTTACAATATTAATCTATTGCAAAATTTACGTAACCCTTGGAGTCTATTTAATTAAGCGAAGTTAATTATTTTCATTCATTAAGTTACTTTTTTAAAGGAAAGGGTGTTAGTAATTTAGAAGCGTCGAGAGCCTTCTTCTGGGAGAAGAGAAAGATTACTAGTTTGTCGTAGAGCACCCACGTCATCTTTGCCCACAACTCAGTTTGAAGTCGCATAAATTAATTTAGAAGACACAAAAACTATGTCAGTATACGTTTTAGCCAGATTCCCCAAGGCAAAGCAAAATAATTCAGAAAATTATCTTACTTCATAAAATCAATGGAAAATTGGTAAATAGTCTTTAGAGCTCTCGATAGATGGAATTAAAATTGGTTATCTTCTATTTTTGAGATTTCTTTTAATTTTTTGGAAATCTAAGAATATACGAAAACAAGTTCCCGAATTTTTCCTTTTTTTTTTTCGTTCTTTTTTATTTTTTTTTTTTTTTTTTTCCACCGGGAAACAGTAGCTTTCCAGATTATAAATTGCCCAAGAAATCTTTCTGCATATACAAGAACAAGAAATAAATAAAGATCAAAATGAAATCTGCTATGCATATTTCAATGTATCATGTCAGAACATCATTTCTTGGACGACCAAGCACCACGTGCTCGTGCGAGTTAAATTATATTTTTATTCATTTTAATGGTTTTATCGAATGAGTCACTTTAGTATTGCAAACGATCCAAAAAACTTTGTCTCGCATTGATTGTTAAAAAAAATATCACATTTCCTATTTATTTCATTTCATTTAATCCCGTGCTCAAAATGCCATTTTTCTAGGCAATTCTTTTTAAATCAGAGCTTTTGTAAATGCAATGGCAACGCGTTATTAAAAGTTGATTTTTTTGAGACGTGCAGATAATAAAATTTCTATTTTTCACCTACGGATTTTTGTTGAAGCCACAAACTTCATTCCCAAAACAACATCACTCACTGGCATGATAATAAATAAGCAAAATAGACAACTTTTTAGAGATTTTTTTCAATTAAATTTTTCATGGTATTTTCAGAAAAATTTAATTCGCAAGGAACTCGCAAAAAAATCCTCGCTTAATTTTTTGGAACATTATTCGAACAGTTATTACTAACTAATTGGCTTTTTTGAATTTTATATCTTGATATTTAATACGATCAATGAAGCCTATCCTCTGATTTAAAAATAAGAATGCCGATAAATATGCGCATATTTATCTTCTCTTAGTATTAAAATGAAAATCTAATGAATGAATATTCAGAACAATAAGGAAATTTACAGGCACATTGTATTGTTGCCAAAAAAAATAGTATATACTATCAATTAAAATATTACATTTTTTTTACTAGAAAAAATTTATTGCCTAATTGTTGAAAGCAACTATGAACTAATAACGAATTCACTTACTTCAAATCTTTGACATTTTTTAAAAATAAAATTATATTTGTCCTCTACTTTCAATAAATAAATAAATAAAAATGGCATACATTGGAAACAACGGATTGGTCATAATTGCTCGAGATACAGTTAATTTTAAAACTCTCTGGTATATAAAATTAAAAATAGTATTTTACGAAATCACAAAATAAGATAATACAAACTCGGTTTATTAGCTTATTCATAACATTGAAAAAGGGAATTGAATTTGATTTAAGTAGAATCAAAACAAATTCTAATTATAACCTCATTAATTTCAAAGGCAAAGCTGCGGAAGATATAATTTGTTGTCAAATAAATAATTAAACACTCATTTGATTTGAAGACATTAATGAACAACTAAGTTAACGTTTAAAAGTGAAGAATAAAGCTAATGCATGCTCGAAGCAAATTCATTTGCATTAAATATGGAACGAATTCATTCAATTCATCTTTACCCAGCAAAATTAATTCTATTTAGAATGAAACTGCATTAATGTCTCTTAATTTATGCAGTTTGAATGTATATGCACGTAAAGAGTAGCTCTGAATCACCGATGTTTATTTATTGTTATTTTATGGTTTCTCAATAACGGCAGCTGCAAATTAGAATAATGAATAAAGGAAATCAGAATAAAAGTTAAACAAAAGGCGAAATTTTATTTATTTTATCTTTTAAGGTTGCCATTGAAAAGAGGAAATATAAAAACATTGAAGTGTATTTTTTTTTTAATTCTTAAAATATTTATTCGCTCAGTTTTCTATATTTAAACATCAGAAAGTGAAAGATTTGTAAATCATTGCACAAATAAACCGACATATCATGTCGAAAATCAATAGTGAAAATAAACAATAGTAACAAAACAAAAAACAAAATAGAGAGAGAGAGGAAAAATTTGAATACGTCTTTTAAAGCTTAGATAAATTATTTAATACGATAATTTATATTTAAATGCAAAATATTTTAAATAAAATTAAAATTATCAAAAATACTAAAAGAAATTTTCTAATCCATTCCCAAAAAAAGAAAAAAGAAAAAAAGAATCCACCTTGAAGAAACATTATTAAATTGAAAATTTGTTTGAAAAATATTCTTAAAATAAAGTGAAGATTTAATTAAATTTGCCTAACCCTTTTATTAAAATAATAACAAAGCCATACTTAGAATATAAAACAAATATCAGCAAAAAGTTTATTCTTTAAAATCAAAGATCTCCGACCGAAAATATTGTTGGCCAAATCATAACAAATGAAACCTCTTCCCATGACCATTAAAATATTTATTATGATTAGCTAAATTCTTTAAAAAAAATTATCATAAAAATATCATAATTCAAGTTATTTCATTCTTTGCGAACTAACGAAATTCTTTGCCAAAGAGTGTTTATACGAATAAATACAAATAAAGAAACCAATAATCATACAAAAAAGAAAGAATAAAACCCATCGCGAATAACAATTCTTTCGTCGGGAAATGACTGAGGTAATTATTCGGTTGCCAATAACCTGTAAAGAAAAAAGAAAGCTAAAAAGTATATTTATGAAAATGCCTTCAAACGCATATGTTTCGTTCGTGGTCCAGTTCACGCACGAGATAAAAATCGAATGTCAATGTCCTCGTCGTAATCCCTTTCCCACCCCTGCGTGCATCTTCCTGTGATTTTCGTTTTCAGTTGTAACAAACTAAAGAGCAGACGAAGCACTATGGTTGAAGCAAGGTCAGTCCCCAGTCCGTTGAGCCATGCGTTTGCCACCGCAACTGGTTTGGTGTTCTTTTTTTCGTTTTGTTTATTTTTGCTGCACTTTCTCTCCCTCCCCCTCTGCCCTTTTTACCCTTATTATGGGAGGGGTAGGGAGTTCCCCAGATTCGTAAACAAGTTTCTTCTGACTTCTCCCCTTTTGAGCGCTCGCG
This sequence comes from Argiope argentata, assembly GCA_026289955.1. Taxonomy (NCBI): domain Eukaryota; kingdom Metazoa; phylum Arthropoda; class Arachnida; order Araneae; family Araneidae; genus Argiope; species Argiope argentata. Next base: position 1,512,441 of record JAOUZG010011055.1, on the reverse strand, counting down.
ACTGTTCACGTCTGCTATCCGGATTTCTTACTTAATCGTCTGCTTGTACTTAATTGGATTGATGCACATCTGCGAATATAATCGTAATCGGATAGAGCGAATTATTATTTTTTTATCGCTTCCAATACTTTTGTATTAAAGGATGAACGGGATTAAACGTAATCGTTTTTGCTTTCAAAATCGATAATAAAATGAAATTAAACTTCCGTTATATTTTTTAAAAATCGATTTGAAAATTACAAGTAATAAAACAATGACTTTAAGGGGTATGATTTGAAAAGAAATATTTTAAGAAAATTTTATATCCCTCACATATCGATAAGAGATGTAGGCCGGGAAAAAAAAATGCCGGATAGGCCGGTGTTCTATGAACTCATTTCTTTGCCCGCTGATACCAGAAGACAAAGTTTTTTAATACCAAAAGTAATAATACATATTGTCTCACTTCTTATTGAGTAGTAAGCTCAATAAGAAGTGTTTCAGAAGAACTTGACAGTAATGAGTAGAGTTAAAATAGAAGGTTATGTAGTGGTATATTATATACTATATTGCTTGTTTCAACAATTTCTTTGAGAGAAAGCAAGTTAAAGGATATAAACCGTTCACAATTTTACATAAATTCTGTAATGTTTAATGCAAATGCATGAAACAAACAAAACACTACCGTAAATCGTAAGCCTAGTTCTTATGAAAAGTGACTCGGACTAATTTTATTTTTTATTAATAAATGATTATACAGTTATGAAAGGTTGATCCTAAGCTAAGAGTCAACACTTGTAGTTTTTAATTCTTGAAAACGTTTTTAATAGATGATTGATTCTGCTTTTTAGCTCAAGCGTTAGGCTAAAATGCATTGGTTATATTTCCAAGGCCTTTGCAATGTTGCCAATGCAGCACCTTACCTTCCTAATTTAATTACGATAATATATATATATATATAGTCGCTAATCATATACACGGGAGTATACTGTAGGTGACTTTGTGATCAATAAGAATTTTACTGATACATGGAATTATGGTTACACGTAATTGAAATAATAATAATAATAATAAAGATTAAAATGAAACCTGCTATGCTTATTTCAATGTATCATGTCAGAACATCATTTCTTGAACGGCCAAGCACCACGTGCTTGTGCGAGTTAAATTACATTTTTATTCATTTTAATCGTTTCATCGAATGAGTCCCTTTAGTATTGCAAACGATCCAAAAAACTTTGCCTCGCATTTATTGTCAAAAAAAAAAAAATATCACATTTCCTATTTATTTCGTTTCATATAATCGCGTGCTCACAATGACATTTTTCTAGGTTTTATTTGCTTAAGTTATTAACTTATTTTTTAAATAGGAGCTTTTGTAAATGCAATAGCAATGCGTTCTTAAAAGCTAATTTTTTTGAGATACGCGTGCAGATAATAAAATTTTTATTTTTTGCCTACGGATTTAAAATTTTTATTCTTGGCCTACGGATTTTCATTGAGGCCAGAAACCACATCTCAGTAACAACATAATGTTCTGACATGATAATAAAGGTTTATATTTTTCAGAAAGCGACAGTTATAAAAAGGAAGTAAATATGACTGGTACAATCAAATCGATTATTTTCTGTCGCTGTAATAGAGAAAAATTTACAGAAATATTCACTGAAAACTCACAAATCTAAAATGTATAATCTTTTGTCTCACCTAAAAACAAAAATCAATTTTTTCCTACTTTATAAGAAACTGTGAGTCATAACTGTAAATGTATCTCCCTCACATGTAAAACTTTTAAAGTTCATTCATTATAAAAATTCACAAACAGTGTATATATCAATTAAAATATAACTTTTGAATAAAATATTTTCCGATTAAAGAATCAAAGCTTCTCAGACTAAAACTGCCTTTTTTTTTCAGCTTGATTGAATATATTCTGCGATAAACACAAACGAGACAGCGAAAGAGACTAAACAGATGCGAACACCTGGTACTTTTCCAAGACCTAACACACTTTATCATATTAATCTTAATCACGTCGAACAATACACGTCTGTTCGGTCTTCTAGAACAAATGGTTCACAATTCGCACGTTTAATTGCTTTCCAAAATAAATTAGCGATGCCCAACTTTGAGTAAAATTACTGCTAAACAGAATAATATTGCTCTGAAGATTTATCTTTTGACACTATTGTACGATTAAAACAAGAGTTAATTTTACAGGGTAAACTGTTCTAGGTTAAAATTACTTACGGTTCAGAAATTATTGAAAATCATTAGATAATATAAATATATAAATATAGCAAATCGTTTGTTTTTAACTTTAACATTAAAAGTGGGAAAAAGGGATTAAAACACATTATTATTCTTAATTACATCGTTATCATGACGATCGGGATTTATTTCATTTCCGTTACGTCACGATGACTTACTTCCTATTAGTTCCATTTTCCAAGGATGGTGCCTCAGTTTGGGTGAAATACAATGTCAAATGAGATTCCATTAGTATCTTTGAGATTGAAATCTTTATTTCTTTTTCACTGTGCTCTAAGGTAAAGGTAGAATTAAATTCTATAAATTCTAAATCAAATTCTATAAAATAGTCATGAAAACCATTTTTATTTTAAATCTGAATAAATTTAATTCCAATATGAGTTTCTCTTTTCAGAAGCAATACGACACCATTCAACTTAATTTTGCTGTTTATTATTATGTCAGAACATGATATTGTTTTGGGAATGAGATTTTGTGGCTTCAACAAAAAACCGTAGGTGAAAAATAAAAATTTTACTATCTGCTCGAGCAACTTCAAAAATCAACTTTTAATAACATGTTGCCATCCCATTTACAAAAGCTCTGATTAAAAAAATAAGTTAATGACTACAGAAAATAAAACCTAGAAAAATGTCATCTTGAACACGTGATTATATAAAATGAAATAAATAGGAAATGTGATAATTTTTTAAACATTAAATGCGGGACAAAGTTTTTTAGGATCGTTTGCAAAACTAAAGTAACTCATTCAATGAAACAATTAGAAAGAATAAAAATATAATTTAATTTGCTGGAGCACGTAGTGCTTGGCCGTTGAAGAAATATTATTATGACATGATTTCTTGAAATATGCATAGCAGATTTCATTTTAATCTTTTTTGCATATGATGTCATTGCTCAGCTATTAATAAAATTATATAACTAATTTTACAACTTAAAAAAATTGTACTAGATACGATTTTAATTTAACTAATAGATACAATTTGTTATCTCAATGCATTAAAATATAATTAAAAATGAAAACCAAAACCTTCTAACCAAAACATCATGTTCTCACATAACAATAATCAAATTTGAAAAAAAAATGAAAAAATTTTGGTGATGAAAAGGCCTATTTGATAACAATATAAAACCGACTTTTAATTACTTAAAGCCACAGCTACTAGGTATAAATTTTTCCATTGTTTAAAAAGATATTTAAAATTCAAAGAATTGCATTTTTATTTTATTATTTTCACTCAAATATTATGAAAATCAGACAATAGAAATAAGTAAATATATAGCTCATTTAAAATAACATATTTTTAATTAGTAATAAGTCGCAGTCTCGTCCACCTTGCTTTATAATTTCATTTTCGAAAGAAAACAAAATATTTTAAAGTTAAATGAAACAATTTAATTTATAAATATTTATTTCCATAATATTTGGAAATTTTGAAGTCGAATTTTTTATTTGTTTATTAATATTATACAACTAGTTATTTACTAAATGAAAGTTCACGATTTCGAATCCATCTGTGATAAACTCATTAATATGCAATAGAATGTTTATCTAAATAAACATTAAAATGATAATAAATCGTTTCTTACTTTCAATTTGTTATTTCCTTTTAAAATAATAAAATTAAATTCCAATTTACTTAAACAAGTTTAACACAAATTTATTCAAACAGAATCTAATTCTGTAGAACAAATATATTTAAATTCCATCTACTGAACATTCTCTTTCAATTTCGTTCTTAAAAATGCACATTACTTCACTTTCATTTAAAGAACAAAGAATTATTTAAAAGAATTAGGCATTCAAGAACAGCATTGATCTAGAAGTCATCGTTGCCGAATAATTAACTTAATTTTCCAAAAATGTAAAAATTTATTAACCAGGAAGAACACTTTTCATTCGAATAAACATTTATTTGTTCTTATGTGTGGCGCACTTCACTTTATCGATGCAGTTAATTACTTTCACTGTAACCGTATAGAGTTGTATCAGACGATTTATGCGCTACGCATAGGAGCTCCTAGAATTAAATCCCATTTTCTCGTCTGCGGAACAGAGCTTCTTTTGTTTTCGCCGTTATTCGGCATATCTCAGAACGCCGTTTCGTGTTTTGCTTTGCCAGTTTTCCGAGCTCTATCTCATTGCGCGGGTTAATTTCTGGAAAAGCATTTCTTCCGCCGTAAAGACGAAATACGTCTGCTGCCGATTTACGAGGATGAAAATATATATATATATATAAATGACGATAAAAAAATAATAATAACTCTGTATCTCTACGACCTAAGTTGTCTGGAAAGGATATTTGGTAAAAAGGGAGATGCAAATATCGTTAAGTACATTTTCTTTTTTTATGTTGGAAATATAGTAAAAGAATTTGAGAAGATGTGATAGGGTTAGTTTTTTTGCAGACTGTAAGAATAAATTTATTGAAGGATTTTTTTAAGTTGTAGAATACATTTTTATTCGCAAGAATGTTTTAAGAATTTTTAATTATAACGTAAAGTTGCTAAGAAGAAATTGTTAGTTTGTCGGTATCTTAATAATTGATTTACTTTAATAAGTTGTGGTTTTATGAGTGCGAAAAAATATTTTCTTTTATTTTACTAATCATCAATTAAAGTGAGATCAAAATGAAATAACTGACATTCTTAGATATAAAAACTGTGATTCAATTTTACTGCAGATTTAAGGTATAAATAGACTTGAAACATATTAAATCCTATACTTTTTAACATTTCTAAATATTACTAAAGGGCCTCTCAAAATTACCAATTAAAAGATTTAATTTTTCACTATTTGTGCAATAAAGTATTGGCAACCCCATAAAAAATCAGTTTGACATCTGTTAGTTTAGGGTTAGTAAAAATGGATCATTACACGATAGAGCAACGGATTAATGCAAGATTTGAATTAAATAAAACACAATTTTTTTTCTTTAAATTGTTATATTGTTATTGAATCGAAAGGCACTCAGGTAGGCTTATATACAGAATAACTCATACGGCAAATGGCCTCCACGGCTTTGTTGGTACATACCTTCTTTTTTGTCGAAATTTTCCATGACCATTTTGCATAAATATGACTGAATTTCGCTGGAGCTGGATTGAATTTTCTCCCTCAATAAACACTTGCTTGTGATTTTGTTGGCATATACATTTTTCAAATAACTCCATAAAAAGAAATTCATGGTATTAAATCATACAATCTAGGGGACCAATTTTCAAATTTTTGAACTGTGACCACCTTAATGCCATTATTTTTGAAATATCGTTCAACAATGAAAACACGTTATTATATCGTGTAATGCTTTTACTATCATCTTTTAACTTTTTACTATCATCTGCCAAATGTTCTTTTAATAGGGTTGCCAACACTTTACTGCGCGAATGGCGGCAGATTCAAAACTTTCGTTAATTTTGGAACATCTTTTACAAATTTTCGAATTCTGGAATGTTATTTAATGCATAATTTCTGTTTAACACGAACATATAAGTTTAAATTTATAAGTTTTTCACTCAAGTATAACTCATTCGAAACTGTAAAGTTAACCCAACAAGTGAAATCAAATCAAACTAGATGACTCTGTAATGGCTTTATTTCATTCTATCCAATCTTTTTTTCCAAGCAAGTGAGGTGGCTATAGAATAGCAGAATTGACAAACTGCCAACAAACTCATCATTTTCAACAGGCTCTCATCTGAATTATCACAATAGTGCATGTATACAGATACTACATGTCATACTTCCTAGATGGAAAAAATAAATTCCTTTAAAATTGTACGATTTTTGAAATTAATTATCATTATTTTAAATAATTATTAATGTTTCAAAGGCGAAAAACTTCTGTAATAATTGCTAATGATGAGCTTTTTAAAGACATCACTCTAAATATATACTAGAAGCCCAATCTGTGTTAAGCCACTTTTCTAAGCGTATAAGTTCACTTTTGAGTACAATCCACGGGACAAGACGAGATTGGGGTGCGTGGAAAGTAGGATTGTGGAACTTGTACTCAGTTGCGATTGCGCTCATTTTGTAAGTTTACTAGAGCTTCACTACCAATAGCAATAAAAAGCTTGTATCTATAGAAATTATATAGAATAGATATTTCTCATTCTAATGAGAGATGATTCTTGGTTGAGGGTAATTTCTCATGGAATAAACATCTTTTACCCATACTCAAAACTTTATATATAAAGATAAACTTTATAATATGGTAACCACTTTATTGCTTGAGTGCATATAGCAATAGTTGAGTAAGCGCAAGTATAACTGAACGCAAGTGACACTACACCCAGGAGGACTTTTCTCACCCATTTGTCCATATTACCACAGAGAATGATAACTACGAACATAGGATTGTTCTGACATAGTATCCATAGAGAAAGGAGGAGGGTTGGACCTTTCCCAAGACATTGCTAAATCAAGAGGATTGTATGCAGGTGTTGCTAGATAACAACAGCTAGACAGTCGGTCATAGCGAACTTTTTCGTACAGCTATATTCAACAGTAATGGGGGTGACCGATCGTAATATAATGTCCAAATGCTTAGATGATATACTTTAAGTCCCGTTCACTTCGCCCTGTACCGATATGATCGCAAATCTTCCATTTTACTCATTGTAGGACCACTCTGATCTGCGAACGTCGGTCTGGAGCTGCTCAAAAATGTCGGTAAAACGAACAGACATCAAAGAGCTAAGGATTACCGCAAATGAGTTGAAAGGGACTAAAGGGCGCACACGGAACATTGTAGCGAGGGTTAACGGTAGATCACAACGAATTCTGCTAGTGTGGCCGTATTCAGTGATAACGGGGTGGCCAATTGTAACTAAATGTCTATATGATCAGGTAATATAACTAAAGCCGTGTTCCGACGATCTCTGCGTGCCTGGAGATCATTTTCCTCTCTTTCCCCTGTCTTGTGGTTTTCCAAGGTTCTTTGATGTCTTCATTTTACCGACAATTAGCGGGAAGCTATGTCCACAGGCTAAGGGTAGTCCAACAATGGGTCAGTAGGCATATTTACAACCATATCCGTATAGGCCGCAGGCCGTTGGACCACATCTTCCCCAGTGGGTTAGACAATTTCTCATCATCCGCCCATGATTCAAATGCCCATCCCAAAGAAGATTAATTTTCCCTTTGTTGGTACTAAACCAAATGAGGCTGATTAAGAGTACCTTAAGTTAAAATTTTATGAAAACATTCAAATAAATACCGGGTGTCCAAAAAGTTCCCGTACTCCAAATTTTAAAAAAATCATTGTTCATGATTTTTTTTTCAAGTATATTAAATTTTGCCATACGAGTTATGAAACCATGGACATGTCTGAAGCTTTTTTCGGCGATCGACTTATCTCAAAAAATATTTGGCCACCTCGATCCCCTGATCTGACCATCCCGGACTTTTTTCTGTGGGGATATTTAAAGGACAAAGTTTATGCAGGTGATCTTCAAACAATAAATGATTTGAAAAATCGCAATTACCCAAAGGATACAAGAAATCACTCCTAGCATGTTAAAACGCGTTTCGAAAAACATGCGCAAACGAGTTCAGCTTTGTCTCCAAGAAAGTGGTGGACATTTTGAGCATTTATTGCAAATTTAAGTTCAGTATTTTTTCCTTAGTTATGCTAAAAGTGCTTTTTATCAGTGGCATAAAAATAATTCTTTTTAAACCTATCGTTTTTGTAAAATAAATTCACAAATCATCAGTAAGGGAACTTTTTGGACAGCCGGTAGTTTAGCATCTTATAGATAAAACACCTGTTTAAAAATAGTGGTGTGGTTGTTGCATGTTTGCCATTCTTTTGGCTTTGATCATGCTCTAAGAATAGATTCCCTGTTGATTTTGGAGTCTCCCCAGGTTGCGAAAGTAATCTGCATTTGAATGTTCATGCTAAAAAGTAAAATTAATCGCCTGACCTTCAAGAATTAGAGAAGTGGTTGGATGTCATCGGCACCAAAGTGCAGCACTCGCGTGGTTGGACCGAAACGGGCAATCTCCTGACGCTTTAGGTGGCTGGGTCAGGACTTGCCAGCAGTGCGGAGGTTTGTCTGCACCCGCAAACGAAGGCGAGAGAGACCAGTTTTCGCCTTATTGGGGTCACCATGGAAGGTAACTCTTTCACCTTGCTCTTGGCGGAGCTGGTCTCCCGTGCTGCGTCCCTTCGAAGTTTCGGGAAACGAATTCAGGTTTCCTCCAATTTCCTTTTTTTTTATTATTATTATTCATTTGTTCGTTCCTTGATCACTTTCCCGTTTCCGACATTGTTTGGGCAAAGATGGTAAATAAACATCCCATTAATCACTTTTTAATCCATCCTCACCAAATAACTAGAACGAACGACTTCGGATTCGTGCTACGGGCATTTCGTTGGGCTGTTTCTCTTCACCTATTGTCAAGGATGACTTTTGCTAGCAGTGATTTTTTACCTCGATAATTATATTGCATCATTTATTGCGAAAGGAGTTTCAGTTTCATGTTCACGCTTCGCTTTCCACATGGAACATGCTTCATTTGGTGTGGGTCAGTTCATTAATTATTAATTAACTTGCAGTTATTACCTACTTGTAAAGCAACAATAATTACTAGTATAAAGGGCAGTTTAATATAGTTATGTTTTGGTAATATCTGAATAACAACTATAGATAAAATTTTGTGTAATAAACATCTCGTGTAACAAACGTTTTGTGTAATAAACATCTCGTGTAATAAACGTTTTGTGTAATAAACATCTCGTAAAAAGTACGCAACTTTCCATATCATATAAACATGCTCCTTCCAGTAACAACAAAATTATTTGAATTTTGTTTTTATTTGACCGTAAAACTATAAAATATAAGCAGGTAATCATGAAATATATAAGATTTTTATATTTAAATATGCAATGCAGAGTGTAAAAGGCAAATAAGTCGTTCTAAATTTTGATAAGATTTCTGCTAAAGTTCTTGCTCAGCGCAAACACTTTAAGAAAAATAATAAATAAATAAGAAGAGCAAAATTTATTTTTCTGACATATTTTTATCATGTCAGAACATGATGTTGTTTTGGGGATGAGGCTTTTGCCGTCAACAAGGCCAAATCTAAAATATAAAAATCTGTAGGCGAAAAATAAAAATTTTATTATCTACACGAGCATCTAAAAAAAAAATCAGCTTTTAATAACGCGTTGCCGTCGCATTTATAAAAGCTCTGATTTTTTTAAAATGCTAATGACTACAGCGAATAAAATTTAGAAAAATGTCAATTTGTACACGTAATTATATGAAATGAAACAAATAGGAAATGTGATATTTTTTAAAACAATAAATGCGAGACAAAGTTTTTTGGATCGTTTGCCATACTAAAGTGGCTCATTCAATGAAGCAATTAAAATGAATAAAAACATAATTTAACTCGCACGAGCACGTGGTGCTTGGCCGCTCAAAAAATGATGTTCTGACATGATATATTGAAATATACAGAGCAGATTTAATTTTAATCTTTTCTGTTTAATTTACTGTCTTTTTTAAAAAATTATTAAAAACTTTAGGAATTTGTTTTCACCAATTAATGTTATTATTCTTTTTGGCATTTCTTTTCGTTTTTTAGAACTTTTTTCTTTGTTGATATGGTGTGCAAATTTCCGAAATTTTATGACTTTTAAATTTGTTCTTATTTAAATTATTATTATAGTTTTCAATGAAAAGATTTTGTATTTTAGAATAATTGACGTAAAAGTATTTCATGCCTTAAAAATTCTGTGTCTATATTTTTAATACGTTAATTTACATGCGTCTTTTTATTCCATTGAATATTATTGCATTTTTATTTCCTCCCGTATAATATTTACACCATATACTTACAATTATTTACTGATCTGATATACAATGATTGTTGTTATTAAAAAAATGTTAGCTGCGTTAAAAATTTCAAACAAATAAGGTCAAGAAATTAGAAGAAAAAGTAAGACTTTTAATTCAAAAGAACAATCATTTCAACAAATAAGTTCAAGAAATTAGGAAAAAAAATCTTCGATTCAAAACAATAAGTTTCGACAAATAAGGTCAAGAAATTAGAAGAAAATTACGGACTTCAATTCGAAAGTAAGAACAACAATTTTAACGGAGCAAAATAAGAACGGCTACAAAAAAAAAAATGATTATAAAATGGAACAATCATCAGCAGCTTTCTATTTTCTCACAAATAAAGTAGAATAAGAAAAACTTTAAGAAAAGGCTTCGTGTCAATTAAATACGAATTTTCTAAGAATAAAAGACACGAAAATATTTTGATTTTATAATTTATTTCTCAGAGAAAACAACAAAAGCAGACCGAAAAGCATTAAAAAAAAACTGACTGAAAGAAACTTAATACATTAGCTTTTCACAATACTTCAAAAATAGCATCTTCTCCTTCTTTTTTTTCCATTCCAAGAAATGTGAAATCAAATCAATAACAAAGCTCAGTTCTTGGAAGTGAGTAAAAATAGAACACTTTTTAATCTGGGCACTCTTTTCTGTTGTAAAGATTGCTTGTTGCAAACGATAAAGACAAATTATTTTGTTAACAGACGATGATGATTTGTTTCCCAGAGTAATTCTTCGAAAATTGTTGTTGAAAGTGTTTTAATAGAATAATGATAATAAAAAAACCATCTGCCTGCGACATATTGTACCCTGGTGTTTTCTATTTCTTTTCAGGTTCTTGATTGCAAAATCGGTTTGTATTCCATGGGTTTTTTAAAAAAACAAACGATATTTTTTATTGTGTTTAGCTTTATTTACTCTTTCGCATAGTAAGTACACTATGAAACCCTCATTAATCAAAATATTAAACAATGCTTTTATTTGCTTATTTTAATTTCGCTATCAACTCAGGTTTTTTTCTTCTCTCCGCTTGTTGTTATTTCGGTTGTTTTTAACCGCCTGTACAATGTTTCGCAAACTCACTCAGAACACAAAAGAACGACCTTAGCCGCGCCGGTTATTACCAAATGACCTTTCAGATGCGTTTCGAGGCAATGCATATAATAAGCATGGAAAAGAGAGAGGTAGAGGGGGGGATGTTCATTCCGTAAAAGAATGAAAGAAACCTGGTTTCGAAAACGCGTTGGATTACATGAAAGTCGAGCGGCAGTTAGCGACGTTCTTTGATTGTTTTTCGCGGGAAACGTCCTTGGGTTCTTCTCTTTCCTCCTGCAGTCACGGCCCGCCGCGCACAGGTGAATGTAACTGTAGAGGGGCGATTGTCTGCACCCTCTCTTCCAGCTCATTTGCATGCCTGATGATCGGTTGGTGCGGTGATCTCTTGGCAAACAAACGGTAATTAATGCGTGACGTGAGAGATCCGCAGGTGTTTTTTTTATTTTTCTTTCTTCTTTTTGTTAATAACTTCGTCGTCTGAGCAATTTTCATTGTTATAAAGAAGAAAATAGCATGCAACTGTGAAGTAATAGTTATTCTAAATAAAATTCTACAAATAAAATTATGTTCTAGAAAAAATGGCGCGATGGTTTTTTTAAAAAAATTAAACCCGGTCTGTCCCAAGCCTGAAAAATCGGTTGGACTCTGTCTGTATCCGGAATTATTTGCGTTTTAATTTAGAATGTTACAGCCTGCATTGTCTTGTTTTATTTTCCAAGAACATTGCTTTAGTTAGCGAAAAAAAATATTTCAAAAATATTCGATGAAAAAATATGTGGTGTAGGAAATACAATAGAATGGTTTTCCAAATTCCAGTAATCCGGATAAAATTAATGAAGAGAAAAAAAGCATAAATAAATCTTTTCTAGAAAAAATATTACTTAGTAGACAACGAAAAGTTAACATTTGTTAAAACACTGATATATATAATCTGAGTATGCAAGATATAAGAAACAATTCTTTTGTCTCATTAAGGCGACCAGAGACTTTTAAAATAACTTTTTGTAATTTTCACTTTAGCTTTTTGATATTTTAGGGGCATTAAGAGTAATACTATAAAATATGATTAGCAAAATTGTAAAATATTATGTTGATAATTTATGAGTTAGGGGGATTAATAGGATATAATATTAGCGATAAATAGCGTAAATGAAAAATGTTCCATGCGCTCCAAAGTTGTTCGAAAGCACTCCAATTTTTATTATTACTTTCTCTAAACCTTTTGAAACCAAAAATTGGGATTAATCTTGAAATTTCAGTATGATATATCAAAATTAACCGATGTAATAACTTAAAACTATAGATTTTTTATTAAAGTTTAAATAATTTTGTGTTATTACATTGGTTAATTTTGATATTTAGTACTCAAACTTCAAGATTAATCCCTACTTTTGTTTCAAAAAGGTTAGAGTAAGTAATAATAAAAATTGAAGTGCTTTCGAACAACTTTGGAGCGCATGGAACATTTTTCATTTACGCTATTTATCGCTAATATTATATTACCCTCCCCACAGAACTCTTAAATGAATTAACAAAAAACTTTAGAATTTTGTTTGTCATCTCCTATAGTGCTACCCTTAATGCCTGTAAAATTTCAAATTACTAAGGTGAAAATTACAAAAAATTATTTGAAAGGTCCCTGGTCACCTTAAACTAACATGTTCTAAAAAAATTTATGCCTTCCATAAGAAATCTTTTCCTGGCAATTATCCCTTTATTCGAACACTCGAATACCCAGATCAGATTTCATTCCATTTAATTCAAAAAAATTGAAGTTCTGATGAATACTGAATACGAACAATTTTTAAATTGATATCATTCTGAATCTACTCTTACAAATCATCACAATTGCTTAGCACTTTTTTTATTTTATAAAGCTTTTTATTTTGGCAATCGCAAATTTAATAATTAATAGAATAAAACGATATAAAAGCTGTTTATTTCTTTTTTTAATATAAAGTTGACTTTATGTCAAAAAAAATCATTTTAATAAAAGTTAATTTTTGAAAAAAATTTCTGATTTATAAGGTTTTATTATTATTATTATTTTACGTGAACAATATACAAGAAGAAAGTCGCAATTATTCTTTTCTTTCTGTACGAAAGTGATACAAGTTATATTATTTTTATTATGTTTCTTATTCGAAGCGGTAGAGCAAGATACATTTGCCAATACTTGTCCTCATTGCGGATGTTGATGACCCAATTGTTGCCATTTTAGAATTCCTTAAAGTGGTGAATTTTTCGAAGTGTTCCTTAAACCAATTGCGTTCCAGATAATTAATATGCAAAAAGCTACCAAGTATAAAATTAAATCTAGTTAAATAGCCCTAATTAAAATACTAATTTTAAAAATAGTCATTAATGTAAATTAATAGAATTTAATTTAAGAACAGTGATCGATATTCTATGTAGCTAAGAATACCGATAAGTTAATCTTTAATTTTTATCCAGATCTATTCGTAATCTATTCTATTGTTTATTTGTTTATTTTTTGCCAGATCGCTTAATTTTATGGAATTTTTACAGCAACTCTTATGGATGTGAAATTATTCGTTCAGTAGTGTTATAGTTATCGATTTCAAAATTTGAGTGGCACTGACTAGGTGATTAATAACTACAAAACAGCTGTAATTTTTATCAGTTTGAGATTGTTTGCCATTAAAAAAAATCGAAATATTAATAAATAAATAGGCTTATTAGGCACGATCGATGGTAAAATAAAATAATTGTAATCGAGAACAGATAGAATTCATTTAAAATGTTTAAGTATTGTCAAAATTTTCTTTTTTTTTCCAGGTAAATAGAAGTTGATGGCTTTTTAAAAATAACGAAGTGACAAAGATAGACCATGACTTTGAGGACCAGACTAATATATCATCAAATACACATGATTACTATATATGAAAGGAATTCCACAGTGTTAAGTCATTCTAAGGCAAACAAGAGGATGGATAATCTTTCTTTTATTACGATTTTAATAAATCTTTCAATTATTACAATTTTGTTAATTCATAGCTTTATTAGTAATATAAAAATATTTTTAAAGATTTCACATTTTTAAATATTTATTGTGATCGAATGTATTATTTTTAACTTAAATACTTCCGCTGTAGATTTATTATTAATAAAAATTCTACATTATGCTTTTCGTTATACATTTTTTATAAACATATAGAAGTTAATCGCGAATAAATTTTACACATTTTTTCCCATTCACAGAAATAGACATAACATAATGGCCTCTTGTGACAGGTGTTAATAACACTAAGTTATCTAGCCAGTTGGAAGAGCGTAATATGGAAGGACGAAGGGGAAAAAAAAAAAAAGAAAAAAAATTCTTAAAAGAAAGAAAGAAACGACAAAGTATCTAGGTGATTTCCAGAGTGAATCCCATCGGAGTCAAATCCTACACGACTGTATCCAATGTTTTAGTGAAGCAATAACTGGGTGGAGATAGATAAACAAATGGTCAATATGGTTGAACTTACAGGGAAATGAGATTGCCAAATGAAAAGAAAAAAAAACTGATTAATTACATTGTGAACATGTTTATGACGTATGTAAGCATATAAATAAACATTGTAGAGGGAGAAAACTATAAAATCCGACTGAGTCCTGTGTTTTGATTTCCTTCGTGAGAACTGAACATTTGAATGAATAATTTGATTGATTTCGACAAGTGGCATTTTGGCCTTAGTTATTGTGTAGTTAAAAATGTTTTATTTTAATAGCAAACTAGAAGCAGAGTGGTTACTTATTAGGTGGCTTAATTTTATTCAAATTAAAACAAGCAGATTAAGAATTCTTAAAGAAGCAAATACATTCATGTTCTTTCATTCCAACTGTAATGAAACTGATGATGAAAAAGCAGTAATATTTCCAATATGATCCAATAAATAATTTATTTAAAATTGTTTACATGATCTTTTATCGATTAGGAAAATGTTCCAGTCGTAACTAATCTGTGCGATAAAGTTTTTAAAAAAAATATGAAAGAAATGGGCTAGAAGTCGTTAAGGTTAATCGCAACATTAAAAACTTAAACCTTTTTCGATGAAGAACCACGCTTTAATACCGTTACTTTCCTTTTCACACTCTTTTAAACTGCCGAGAATTGATTTCGTCCATTTAAAAACATCTACTCTCTCACCACTTCCCAAAAAAGAAGAGAAGAGGGGGAAAAAAATATAAAAAAATAAATAAACTTCAACTTCGACTTTTTGCTGTCGTCATGGTTACGGCGTCGAGTTTCTCATCGCTTGTCAAAAACGATAAAGAAGCGACGTTTTGAGAACTATTCGACAATCGCGCGCTCTGCGAGAGCGCTTTAAAATGTGACAGTGATAACACGGTACATTCTTAAAAAAGTGAGCCATTTTCTTTTTTACCCACTCATTATTTATTTATGTTTTCTTCGAGCTAGCCTTTATTTACTACTGCTGCTGTTATCAAAATCGTTTTTATTTGTGGCCTTTTTTTTCACTTTCTTCGCATGCATTAAAAAAAAGAAAAAAGGAAGAGAAACGAACTGATTAGCATAAAAGGTGGACTAATTTCTTGCACTTTGAAGCCACAACGGCATTTAACACTTTTTCAAACGTCCTTGGGATACCTTGAAATGAGATGCTGATCTGGTTTAAGGTTGTTGTTGGAAGGAAATATAGGGCAGACACACGCCTTGCCAGCCTCTGACGTCACCAAACCTCCCTCGACTTCCCCCTTTCTATCAAAGACTCTGCGGCTTTTGTTTGAAAACTGAGCGAATAAAACTTGTTTGTAATCTTTCAAATGACCTCAATTGCTTGCACAAACAGGTAATCCTTACTGCCATCGAAAGTGAGTTAGGAAGGTCTCTTTTCTGTTCGTTTTTTATTGTTCCCGTTCTTGTCTGGGAGTGGTTCCGAGATTTGTCACTTGCGTTATTACATGATAACGAGTAAATTGCACAAGGATGGGATATCAGACCAATTTCCAGTCGGTATAGAGATATAGTCTCCCACGTCTGAAGGAATGACACTATTTCAAACAGGTGGTAGAGAGACCTTTACCCCAGGGTGGGGCAAACTTTTCTAGGGTGCTAGGCACATTAAATTTTTTCAAAATGATGTGGTTCACCCAGTAGCGTAAGTATGGTGAGCTAAAGAAAAAAAATTATTCAATATTTATAACTTAATAAGTTGTTGTTGTTGCTTTCCCCCTTGGATTGAACTCCAATTCAAACCAAGCCTAATAGATCGAGGAAAAATGTGTGTAGAAGCTTTTGAGGGCAAGAAGCCCCAAAAACCTAAAGACAGGAGTCTGAAATCAAGCTAATATGAAGATGACACTCAAACGTTCGCTAGCATAGCACCTTTTAAAAGGGGGAAGGAATTTTATTTTGGTCCTAATACGATGATTTCTTTCTTATTTCGATCTTAATGAGTGACTTTCTTAGTTCCATGTCTCTCTGTATATGTTGTTGCCTGAACTAGAACGTGCTTGGTTCCGTAGTGTTGCTTCTTCCTAAGGATCCAGGTTAAAAATTCGAAGAATGATTCGCCACATTGAAGAAAACAGAGATTTGTTTAAATTTTAAGAACATTATCTATAATAGTAGCTCTATTAAATTCTAACCAATAATTGTGTGACGTCTAACAACAGTCACTCTCATTATATCTTCCACTTCATGCTCATTACATTGTTTAAATAACCAGGTGGTTATAGTTGCAGGGGCATGAAGCGGTGTTGTGTGTATTTGTTGTAGTTGTTACTAATGGCACTTGCCATGGACAAGCTTCGCTGATACACCAGCAGATTTTAAGCTGAAAAAAGCGTCTCTTGTTTCAAGTAGCGCCAACTAGGGCCAAGAGTACGACTTTAACTACACACTCATCACAGTCGCTTGCACAACCCCTTTTTACAGGGGGGCACATTCACAACGCCTCACAGATAGCACACAGAAGAACAACCATGCCCCAACCGGGACTCCCAGAACACGTGGAAGGTGCGCTACCTCTGAGCCAGAAAGCCGGTCTCTGTATTTGTACCAGGTATTTGTGGGGGATTCCAGTTTATGTCGCTCCGTCTTAGATGCTTTTAGATCTCTTTAACAGCTACCTCTAGAATGTTCATTGGCATAATAGTGAAGAGGATAAAAATGTATAAAAATTTAGAAATCACAATTTTTAAGCAGTTTATTTATCGATTCAAAAGACGTAAATTATAAAAATTTACATCATTTTTAGTAGTATTTATTTGTCTATCAGTAGAAATCAGTACAAGACACGATGTATAGTTTCTTTTTTTTTTTAGTGTACAGTCTCTCTTCCTCTTTGTACCTTCTTTGCCAGTTATTAAATTTTTTGCTTAGGTTCAAGCTACTATGAATGTGAGCTTTATGTCCCGATTTCCGACCCACTGTTCAGGTCGTAGTTCAAAAATCAGGGTCACTTTATCTTAGACGCTGGCCACATAAGAGCACGGATTGAACTATGGTGGTAATGGGGGCTCATCATTAGTAAAAAAAATATGTATTTAACTAGATCGTATTAGACTCTACTAATGCCTTTTCCTTTCATTTGTCCTTCCATATGTATCAGATGCTTAATTAATGGCGAGAAGAGTATGCCATGCGGAGAGCATTGTCCTTCATGAAATAAGGACAACACACAAGTCACTTGTAAGGTGGGAGTTTCGCAAGTTGAGAAGGTCATGAGTGGCACGTGTTTTACTCTTTCGGAACATTTCAGCGGAAGACTACATTTCTGGTCAGGATAATCAGAAGAAGAGCACCTGAATGGAGCAATAATCGTTTTTTACTTTCTCGTTTCTGAAAATATAGAGAAATTATTGTTGTGATCGTGAAAAATTCGAACTCAAGATTTTTGTAAAGTCTCCATGTTTCAGGTTTTTTTTAATTCCTAAAACGCTTTTTTGTAAATTAATGTCTGTCCATCTGTCTGCTTGTCTGTGGCAAAGATATATCACAGAAATTATTTGAGCTGGATGCGTGCAATTTGATATATGGTTTTCGCGTTTAATTTGTAAATGTTGAACAAAGCCCGTTCAGAGGAAATCTGTCGGGTGATCGTGTTGTCTTTACTGATAATTAGAAAACGAAAATTTCCAATAACAAAATAATTAGAAAAAAGAAAAAAAGGATAAAATTTGGCGCACAGACATAGCATTTGTAGTGTAGACTCCTGCCAAATTTTGAGCCAATTAGAACTACGGGCTTCCTGTCTGTATTTTCAGAAATAAGTTATTGTTGTTAATAATGGCACTTACCATGGATAAACCCGCTGATGCATCAGCGGATTTAAGCCGAAATGAGCGTCTCTTGTTTCAGGTAGCGCCAACTGGGGCCAAGGGTACGACTTTTGCTACTCACTCATCACAGTTGCTTGTACAGATCTTTTTTACAGGGGGGGGCATAATCACACATCTCAAAGATAGCACACAGACTAACAACCATGCCCAAACCGGGACTCGAACCCGGGATGCCCAGATCACGGGGAAGACGTGCTACAGCTAGATAGTAGTATAGATTATCGTGATTTTCAAAGGGCTCCATCCCTTGTCTGGGTCCATATTGCATTCTAGATACACCTCTGATCTCTTGTAGATGTTTGTCTGTCTGTCTCCATGCTGCCGAACGATAATATTTCACGTCAACCCGCCGTTAGCGCTGCGGGAAAGTGGCGTCCTGTCATGCAACCAGTGGCGAACTACCCTTCGACCAGTGCTTATATTTGGAAGTAGGTTACCACTGCTCCAGAAGAAGACCGATCTGTCACGCCGTTCGTGCCATTCGCATTGATGGCGTGACGATCATTCCTATCTGATTTTCTGTAGCAGATTTCCTATCCGAAGACAAGAGGGATGCTTCCGATAAACCCGTGCGCACTCAACCTTACAGGTGGTCATGTCGGAAGACGTGAGGCGACTTTTAGAGGACCCCGAATGATCTGTTCTGTAATGGGTGAGGGATCGGGATGACACTCGGTCATGTTTCGGCCAAATGTAGTTCATTACTCCTGAAAGGACTCTCTATTAGGGTTTTTTTTCTGGTGGGGGTGATGGGACTTCTATCGGATACTCGGAATTATTACGTATCTTTCCTTTTCAACAAATCACTCAATTGACCTATAAATAAAGGGAATGATCACGTGTTCTTGGTGTGCCAGGTCACTCCTGCTTCTCGCAACTTTCTTCTGGAGAAAAAAATGGGAAAATATCCAAATTAGAAGTCAAAAATATTCTAATATTCTTGACTTATCCGTGCATTTAAAATAATTCGGGAAACCAAGGAACTAATCCCACAAACTTAATGATGCATTTCACCATTTGTTATTCGCCATTTTCTATTTCACCATTTGTTATTCGCCATTTTCTATTTCACCATTTGTTATTCGCCATTTTCTATTCCACCATTTGTTATTTGTCATTTTCTATTTCACCATTTGTTATTTTGTTTGAAAGTTTATGAATATTAAATACATCGTGAATGAGAACTTGAATATCACCACTTTTCATAAAAAAAAATTCTACTGTTTGTTAACGAATTCTAAAACCCACCTCGCTTTTGCGCATGCGTAAGATTAGGCTCAATTCGACAGAATTTGGGTTAGAGAAAAGATAACAAATAATATATATATATATATATATATAAATTAAGTCAATTCCTACTCAGGTCAATAACAAAAAAATTCTATTTTTAGTTACTTCTAATCAAATAATTGCAATTAATACAAATAATTGATCAAAAAATTATACCTGACCAAAACAAAATCAAGTTTGTATCCGTTCGAAATAAATCAGAACACACTCAAGTGGCGTTAAATTTTCAAGGGCAATTGAGAATTCAAAACCAATTGAATTCTCAATTGCCTTTGAAAATTTGCGCAAATGCGTGAATTTTCTACGGCAATTGAGGTAATGCTATACTAATTAGAAATTTTTAATTTTCTTAATTTTGTATTATTTTAATTCGAAAGTCATACAAAATGAATCCGAAAAAACGATTAATTAACAATGTTTAATTTTAAATGCATCAAACATTAAGAAAATAAATAGAATCGTTTGAAATTATCGATCGAAAACATGTTAAACCTAACCTCATTAGCGTGGAGAAAAACAATTTGAATTCGTTACATATTTGGCGGTAGGAGAATGAAGATTTTTTTCGAGAAAGTTAGTTTTTAAGTAATTAATAAAAAATGAATGAATTAATATTTGAAGAATCTGTATTACCATCATCAAATTTTATTTATCTACTTCTTTTCATTTCTTAGTTATCGTGCTTACTGCTTCTCAGATAGACAGGCCTGAAGGAATTCCATCAAAATCTGAGAGAAATTTGCGAAATTTAGTATGAAGCTCACATATTAAATTTCATCATTCTAGCTCAAGTGCTTTATTAGCTATCATATTCCCAAACAGACAGACACGATTCTAAAAATATGTTTTTCCGATTCAGGGTGGTCTGTCTGAAAGACGACGATTTATCAAAATCTCGAATTCTATTTTTTTAATTAAAATATTTTCTCTTTGTGTACTTCGTATTCGAGAAAATAAAAAAGTTTCAGTTCAGATATTACTTCTCCATTTAAAGAAAAAAAGATCCTTGATTTAATCTCATAAATTGGCGAAAGATGCGAAGTAACTGCACCCACCACAGACATCAAAAATGAAAGACGCCAACCAAAACCTCTCGCCAACAATGCATCAATTGAACTTTCAATTTGTCGCCAACCAAGAGCCTCTTGTCAACAATGTGTTAATTGAGCTTTCATTTTGTCGCAAACATTGCCTTCTTTTAAATTCATGTGCAAACATCTGATTACTTTAATTATACTATAAAAGGCATGAATAACAATCCGGGTTTCACACTTTACCCACAAAACGTTTGTCATTAAACTGGTTAAAAATGTCGTTAACCTTGTTTTCATTGCAGCCGTGTTAATAACCACTGCTAAGGCATTAATTGGCATAGATTGATCATTTTATTTAATATTTATCTGTTTTTGTTGATATTGTGCATTATATTTCTCATTAATAAATTGCATTCAAATTCATTACAAAAAAAAATTCTGTATCGGTATTTTGTGAGTTTAAATTTGGTTTTATGCTTAAAAATTGTTGTAGTACCAATGATTATTTAGCATTGTCATCAAAGATTCACTTTCA
>JAOUZG010011055.1:1477388-1488808 GCA_026289955.1 Argiope argentata | reverse complement strand
TTCATTGTCTTTATTTATTCAAAAATCTCTCATGAAAACAGCATCATGTTTTAAAATGATAAAAAAAATTAATTTTATTTTTTTAATAATTTGATAGAAATTTGTAGATTAGATTTAAAAACTGTGTATGGAATTTCATTACCAAATTCAAAATGTGGTTCTTTTCTGTTATCCAGGCGCAAGCGAAAAATCGCCAAAAAAAAAAAATGGCGGAATTTTACATTATTTGGCGATTTTTCGTTTGGAAATCGCAGTAAGAAATTTAGCGGAATTTAGCATAATTTGGCTATTTTTCTCTTTAAAGTAGCTGTAAGAAATTTAGCAGTATTCTATATTATTTAGCAATTTTTTAACTTTAAACCAATGTAAGAAATTTGGCGGAATTCTACATTATTTGGCGATTTTCGGTTGCACCCGGGTAACAGAAAAGTACCCAAAACGTTTTTGAATTGTTTCGTTTAGAGGCAGCAAATATTTGTAGTTCCAAAGAAAATCTAAAAAGTATAGATTAATCAAAATTTCGTGGTCCGTCGCTCTAAATGACAAGATAGATATTTTATTCATTTAATAGTGGATGCAGTTGTTACTTTGTTACTAATGGCACTAATGGCGTTGTTGTTACTAATGGCACTTGCCATGGCAAGTGCCATTAGTAACCGGTAACCATTAGTAATGCCGGCGGTCAGCGATTTTAAGCCAAATGAGGACCTCTTGTTTTTGAAGTAGCGGCAACTAGGACCACAAATACGACTTAGCTACACACTCATTACAGTCGCTTGTACAACCACTTTTTTTACGGGGGGAGGGCACATTCATACACCTTACACATAGAACAAAGAAGGACAACCATGCCCGAATCGGGACTCGAACCCGGGACGCCCTGCTGTCGGGGACCTTTATTCTTGGACGCCGGCAAAATAGGTTGTAAATGCTACTAAACTTGGCTGAACTAAAATTATATATGTATTATACACGGCATATGTACCATGCGGGGGCAGATTTCTGATCAGATTAGATCTAGCGCTGCTTGATTAAAAATCTGGCAGCTTGATTGAAAAATATTATTAACCCTTTGCGGTCAGAAAAGTAATTCGATGCATAATTATTCATTTAATACACCACACGTTTGCTTGCACAGCCCCTTTTTACAGGGCGCACAGTCACACATCTCACAGATAACACACAGAAGAACAACCATGTCCGAATCGGGACTAGAACCCGGTACTCCCAAAACACGAGGAAGACGCGCTACCTCTGAGACAGAAAGCCGGGAAAATTTTAAAAAAGGAATAAATAAAATGTCAAAATGATGCACCTTCTTGAATTCTGGCTGAGAGTAGACATACGATCGCAAAAGGGTTAATACAGTTGTCAAATAAATAAAATTGAAAAACACAAAACATAATTTGTTATAAAATAGAGGTTTACTGTGTGTGTTTACATAAATTCATTTTTCAATAAATAATGGTATAGTTAATTGTTTAATATATATTGGAATCAATATGTATATAAAACGCAGTTAGGCTCATTTATTATCCTTACTGTAAGATGCTGATCAGCCGTCTGATAATTTTTAAAGGGAAATGCGTTAGCGGCCCAAAACCAGCTGCGCAGTAGTCTTTTTAGCGTGTGAGTGCTTTGTTCGTGTTGCGTGTTCAATATTTAAATATATGTTAAATATTTTTAAAATAAATTGTTTTCAGCCATAAAGATTGCCTATTCACTGTGCTCGCTATAAAGACTTAACGAACGCTGATACACGTAGCCCTGAAATCGCTGTTATTACTTAGCATCGAATGGCAGCAGTCAAACGTAAATAATTATCGTACACATTCCAGACTGCTGAATTGAAGGTTTTTAAGTTGTTTTGAATTCAACGTTTGGAAAAGTTAGTCAGCGTTAACAGCAAAATATTATTAGGAATGCTCTGTAAAGAGTCGAAAAGTTTATTCAATCAAAAGAAATAAGATAAAAACAAAAGCGAGCTATAGTCTTCAAATCGAATGTTTAATCGAGGGCAAAATTAGGCCTAACCGTTACCAGATAGATAATCACTACGATCTGCTTTCGGAAATTTATGTTCCCGTGTTTCAAAACAATTATCTAACAAAAATGGTTCTTTTATAATCTTTTGACTCAAAAATTACCGTCCTATCCATTCCCTTGCCCGTATTTCTTTTCATTTTAAAAATCTTTTAACTATATATTTTTTAAACTAATATCAGACATTATCTATGTCCGTTTTAAAATGATATGATGGAATTTAAACACATTCATCACGTGCTTTAGCCAATTATGAATTATGAAATAGAAGTTTCCTCTCTGATTTTATTTACTTTTTTCAATTTGTAGTAAATTAATTCAATCGAATTCCTGTCTTTTAATCGTATCAAATAACTACGTAAAATATTCTTATTTTTTTTAAAAAAATGTTCCATATTAACCATTAAATACATTAAACAGATTAAAATATCAATAATATAGACTATCGCCGAAGATAGCTACCATTAATAATTTATTTAACTTATATTTTTCTTTACAGGTCCTTAAAAGGATAAATTTCAATGTTGTATAAGTTTGAAACTTATTATTTCCAATTTTAATAATTAAATGGTTTTATAAGTAAGAAACAAATTAACTAGCTAATAAATAAAATTATATTTTTAAGAATTTTACCTTTTTTTGCCATTTTTCCTTGATATACATAATAAAATAAAATGAAAAATAAAAGAAAGCCCAAATATTATCACGAAATATAAATTCAAACAACAAACTTAGTCTCCAATTTGTTGAAATGTGAAACTAAATTTACCAGTTATTGAAAGAGAGATTTCTTAACATTCTCTCCTTTGGGATTTTGGAATTCAAATTCGATCGGTTTCGTTAATATCACTTCTCATTTGTCTTTTCATTTAGTTAGATTACAGTTTATCCGAATTCCTGTTTAAAATATTTAATATTGCTTCAAAATTTGATCATAATTTGGATGCTTTTGTCCCTTTACATGGAAATGCGTCATGTTCTATTTAAAAAGTTGATACATTCGGGTTTTGCAGTGTTGCTATCTGTGTATGGTTTTCTGTTTCGTAGTTACATTAAAACTGCGAAATTTATTAGCAATCTTTACTGGAATGGTAAAAATCTGAACACCCCTAATATTGAATACATGAGTATACATGATATCCTAATTTTATTATCTTTATCTTATATTTATATATTTTTCATTTTATTATATAGGTTTTACAAATTTATGTATTTTATTACATTTATTATCATGTGAGAACATCATGTTGTTTTAGTTAAGAGGTTTTGATGTCTCCGAAATTTACAGGAAGTTATTTTGGCGGGAAAGTTAGTTTTTAATTAATAATTTAAATTCTACAATTTGTAGTGGACTGAATTGTGAATCTAAACCATTCTCGAATCCGCTTGAACACACACAAAAAATTTCATCAAAATCCGGCCAGTCGTTTAGGAGGAGTTCTGTCCCATACACACGCACAGAAGAATTTTATATATAAAGATATATAGTTTTATTATCTTTATTTGATAAGTTATTTCGCATATTTCCCATTTTTATTTCATGCATTTGAAAAAGAAAGCAAGAATTTTAAATAATAAATTATTATGTTTTATTTTCAAGGAAACAATGAAATCCATCAGAAATAATCGATCCCTTTCCATTTCGAATTTAGCATTTTCTTATCCAGAGAATTATTCAATAAAAAAAATCAAACGAAACCTTCTTTTAAATGCAGATAAGTGAAAAATTAATTCCAAAAGCCGCACAATTAAGTAGCTGATTAGCATAAATGCCTTGATTGAGCAAGTTTTAAATGATGAAATAAGTGATAAACCCCTCAAAATCCTCTTATTGCATTCGAAACGTATCAAAATTTGATACAATGCAAATTTTCCGCACGGGGTTTTAAATGAGAAGCTTTCGAATTCGTAAATGAGTATAATCGATCATTTGAAATTTTATTATTATTATTATTTTAAATTCTTTCTAATTTAATCTGAACAAAAGCATTCCATAAATCGAATCAAACCCGAAAGTGAAATTAAAACTGTCTCTTTCAGAGAAAGATTGATAATGACTCTTTTTTTTTCCACCAACGCATGACCTCCATCCAATAACAATTCATTTTGCAAAAAGGTAAACAAAATCCGGCGCAAAGGACGAGCGGACGGTATTGTTTTCCAACAGTCGTAATTCCATCCGAGGTGGGAGGGGATCGCTCAATTTATTCGCACGAGCGATTGGATTGGAAGCCCGGCTTTTCCCCTCCCCTTTTCTCTGAAGTCATTAATTCATCACTTGCAGTGGAAGCATTAAGCGGATCTTGTTCGGACGGATTTGATATGAATCTCGGCGTGTGGGCATTAAGGCTCAACTTGATGCTCAGCCAATGATTGATCAGATTAACTGCTCACTTTAGCACTTGGGATGAAAATAAGTAGCGGAAGCGATATGTATGTTATTGTATGGCAGCTGTCAATATTGATAACATTAGTGACTGGATTTATTCAAACATCAACCGCCATTGACGACTGGCTCGCCGAGAATATTTGTGGCGTTTGATTGCTATAAAAACCTTTTATGCATAACTTAATGTTTATAATCCCTCTAATAAAATAGTTTGAATGTTAAACTGCAACAGCCATTGTTGATATTATTATCATGTCAGAACATGATGTTGTTTTGGGAATGAGATTTGTGGCGTCATCTGTGGGCGAAGAATAAAAATTTTATTATCTGCACGAGCATCTCAAAAAAATCACCTTTTAATAATGTTTAGCCATCGCATTTACAAAAGCTCTGATTTTTTTTAAAAATAAGTTAATGACTACAGCTAATAAAACCTTGAAACTGTCATTTTGATCATGTGATTATATAAAATGAAATAAATAGTAAATGTGATATTTTGTTAAACAATAAATGCAAGGCAAAGTTTTTTTTTTTTTTGGACCGTTTACAATTTGTTTTTCTTTTTCAAATGCACGAAAATAAAATAGGAAATATGTGAAATAAGTTAGCAAATAAAGATAAAACAATATATATATATATATATATAATGAAATTTACGATCGCAAATTTCAAGTTATCATGCGAAAACATTATTATCATGTCAGAACATGATGTTGTTTTGGGGATGAGGTTTGTGGCGTCCACGAAAATCCGTAGGCGAAAAATAAAAATTTTATTATCTGCACGAGCATCTCAAAAAATCACCTTTTAATAACGTATAGCCATCGCATTTACAAAAGCTTTGATTTTTTTTAAAAATAAGTTAACGACTACAGCTAATAAAAACTTGAAAATGTCATTTTGACCTCTCGATTATATGAAATGAAATAAATAGGAAATGCAATATTTTTTTAAACAATCGATGCGAAACATTTTTTGGATCGTTTGGAATACTAAAGTGACTCATTCGATGAAACAATTAAAATGAGCAAAAATATAATTTAACTCGCACGAGCACGTGGTGCTTCATTTCTTGAAGGTAATTATATATTATGTGCAAGAAAAGATGTTCTGACACTATAGCTTGAAATATGCGAAGCAGATTTCATTTTAATCTTTTTTTTAAACTTTTCCAATGTTGAAAAAAATCAGTTTTGTGCAATAATGCGTCGGAAAGTTATGTTTAAAAAATGCTATTAATCTGAATTTTATTTTATTATTAATATTTTTATTTAAACTTTTTATAATTATTATATATATTAACCCTGAGGAGAAAAAACAAAATATATAGGTGGAAAATTTAGTAGCTCTAGGCCAAATAATTTGTTTTCTTTTAAAGCCAACACACACACATTTCTTTTTATTATTAGAAAAGATTATAGTTATTTGTCATTCAAAAATATAGCTATCATGTTTACAATAAGTATTAATCATGCAGGTTTTACTTTCATCTTTAATTCTACATATTATTAAATGCACGTCAATAAAAGAAAAAAAGAAAAAGAATAAAAAAATAAAAATTTCAGTTTTTTTTAAATGTACGTTCAATTATAAATTTAGAAAGAAAAAGAAAGAAAGACAATAGTAAAGGTTTTAGACACTTTTCTGCTTAGTATAATATTGGTTATGGAGATTACTACCGGATTTGTTCTATGCAAAGTTTGAAGCTCTCCTTATATTAATCACTTGAACAAATTCTTAACAATTTCTTTATAGCTGTTAATCTCTACTTCCATACAATTACGTTATTGAACAACTTAACTGCACTAAATCATCTTAAGTCTTAACCATTATCTCACTTTTGATGCCCTCTAGCAGATTCATCAGAATTATTTTTTTTATTTTACGACAGCTCGTAAAGTTTTAAGACTTTTTTTTAACTTTTGAAACTTGGGAATTTTTATAATTTTTTTGATGTCAGAAATTTACATTAACTTTATGAAAATTATGATGCAATTTTTCAATAGTTTGCAACTTTTTTTTCTTTTTTAAACTGAGCAATTTGGAATTAAACACAGTGTTGTTTTTATAACCTTCTGTTTTATTTTTTCTCCCTGTTTGGTTCATATTTATACTAGTATCCCCTATCTCCACAATACTTCCTAAAAGTACTGTTCTAAATTCTTTTTTTAATGCATTATTCTTGTTAGATTACGAATCTGTTCGGGTCCTGGTTTGGGCATGGTTGTTCTGTGTGCTATCTGTGAGATGTGTGACTGCGCCCCCCTGTAAAGCAAATGTAGTGAGTGGGTAGCTAACTCGTGCTCTTGGTCCTAGTTGGCGCTACTTCAAAAAACAAACAAGAGACGTTCTTTTCGGTTTAAACCTGCTACTGCATCAGCGGGAAGCTTGTCCATAAGCAAGTGCCATAAGCAACAACAACAAAAGATTACGAATCTTTTTATGCTTTTTCTTATTGCTGAAATTGTAATGCCTGTTGCATTTTATTAACCCTTATATTGCAGTGTAATTACTTGAATTATCATATTTTTTAAGTTATTTAGTTGAAATTAGTTACTTAGATCATTCGTAGACGTTCTTATTCAGTACTAGAATGAATTATGTATTCTTGGACACAAATTTTCAAAGAACATTTATATAAATGAGTACAAAACATTCTAAAAATAGAGTGTCAACCAATAAAAAAAGTAAAGAAAAAAACGCTGATAAACGGTCAAAATCAGTAATTTGTTTCTTTTCTAATGAAAGCTTACATATTATTTTGTTATTGATCAATCAGTATTTTATACAAATTACTATACAACTTCAACAATCCGGATTTGTGTTAACCAAGGCTCTGTTAATTAAAATGGAACAAGAAAATCGATTTTTTCCTTATTTTTTCTTTAAAAAAACCTAAATTTTAGTTTAAAAAAAGATATTAAAATGAAATCTGCTATGCATATTTCAATGTATCATGTCAGAACATCACTTATTGAACAGCCAAGCACCACGTGCTGATGCGAGTTAAATTATATATATTTTTTCATTTTAATCGTTTCATCGAATGAGTCACTTTGGTACTGCAAACGATCTAAAAAACTTTATATCGCATTGATTGTTTTATAAAATATCGCATTTCCTATTTATTTCATTTCACATAATCGCGTGCTCAAAATGACAATTTTCTACGTTTTATTTGCTGTAGTCATTAACTTATTTTCTTTTAATCAGAGCTTTTGTAAATGCAATGGCAATGCTTTATTAAAAGCTGATATGCTCGTGCAGATAATAAAATTTCTATTTTTCGCCTACGGTTTTTTTTATTTATTATTCACCCACGGATTTTTATTGACGCCTCAAACCTCATTCCCAAAATAACATCATGTTCTGACATGATAAAGATTGTCAGAAGAAAAAGAAAAGAAAAGAATCGTTTAAAGAGAGAGAGAGACCGAGAGAGAATTGGTTGGACAGTGGTGTAATATATGTAAATACAAGCGTTCCTATTTTCATAATTTCACATAAATAATTTTAACATTATATAAAATGTAACCTGCATTGGTTGAGTTTTCAATAATCTAAGACAATTATGATCCCGATTCGTTCAGATAATCGATAAGAACGACCAGTTCCGAAATCTCTGCAGATAATCTGGACCCAACGACCAATTCACCTCAGACAGGCCTCGACGCCACTACAGTGGCGCCCTATTCTAAATACTGGTGACCTCCACGAATCTACAAAAGGTGTGTTGACTCATGTAAGAACAGTTTCAAGCAAGACCCAAACAGGCGATATTCTGCAAAATCCAGAGATTATGGAAAATAATTAACTTTGTTATCGAGTCCTCCTCCTGTTGGCTTCCAAAACACAACGCGCCCGTCTCGCCCAACGTCTATCGCTTCTTTTTACTTCCGCGCCACAAAACACCGAGCAATGCAATCAAGAAAAAGAATAAAGCAGAAGGGAGATTCGACACAGTTCATTAATCAAAATTTCCCCCCTCTCCTGTGAGCCGCCAAACGGGCGAGCGCCAACGTCGCCAAGTGGAGGGAATCCGAACTGGACTGGAAATTCTCTCTCTCTCTCTCTCTCTCTCTCTCTTTTTGCTTTTCCTTCCTTTGATCGGTGGGGGAATCGATTAATAGATTATTGGGGTAACTTGTTTGCAGCAGCATTGACAGAGTCACAGTTGTTGGCGCTGATGAAATCATAGACGTCATTAAATGTTGTATATTTGTTTTGAATCACGTGAGAAAGGATTTGTAGTAAACTATCTTTTTTTAATGATAATTAAATAGTGATGTGATAATTAAGTAAGGGTTACGGAAAAAATATGCTTCTTTTCATAGACAGCTGAATAACAATTCAATTTTTTTCTCAAATTAATGAAAATAATTTATTTTGTAATCGTTTTGCTGCGTGTTATTTGATGTTGCACACTTATCTCCATGAGCGTGTTTATCATTTTGTAAAGACCAGTTTGACGCACCTCTTTGACGCACCTCGTAATCGAGGACGAGATGCTTCCGGCATGGTGGTTGGATCTCGTCAGCCTGGTGAGTAGCATTAATAGGCGGGGATGGCTCCTCCCTGCGATGTCGGGACGTACTTCCAACTGGAAGGGTTGTACCGTGGCCGGTGATGGCCCTTAGGACTCAACCACAGTTCCCAACAGTGTTGCTCTTGCGGCGGACCAGACCTTCATCCCTAGTGGTTAAATCCGTGTGCTTTCGAGGCGGCTCGGTGGGTCTGGTATAACTAAGTTTTTTAGTGAATGCGAAATTCGTACCGTCTCCGCTTCCCCCCACCTCTTCCTTCTTTAACTTCCAAATTAGAAGTTTTTTATTGATTTTAATTTTAATCTCTTTCAGAGATTTTAACTAACAAACTTCGACAAAGTGAAATAAATTTAATTTTGGATCACTTTTAAGAGCGTTAAAACTTAATAAAAGTTCGAATTTAAAATGTAAAAATAATTGTTGAAAAAAGGTTTAAAAAATGGTAATCTAAATACTGTTTAGTTATAACAAAGATTTTTTTAAAAAAATATGGAAAAATATACTATTTAGATTAGAAAGTAAAATAAAAATTGTAAAAGCTGATTAATTAAGGACGTTGTTAGAATAATGTTCCAAATTTAAATCTGATTTTATTTGGAAAATTTTGTGTGTTCTGCCTTTATAAAGGAAATCGTTAAGTTAAGTCATTACAAAAATTTCAAAAAAAAAAAAAAGTATCGGATTTAGACTTTTTCCCCGGAATTGCCGAATTTTTAAACAGTTGCCTGCTTTGTATTTCATGTATTGAATACTGTCTTCTATTTATAGTATTTAATGAATGGTAATATATAGTAATAATATATAGTATAGTATTAATGCAAACAATGAAATAAAAACAAAAGTTTTAAAAATAACACAAAATAAACCATGCCGGCAAAAAAACAATAAAAATAATTTAAAAAATCCTTATAGAAGATCTTTATGTATGTTGGTAAAATTAATGAGTTAATTCATTTAATCATTTAATGAAAATTATAATTTTTTAATTATTTGCAGTTTTTACGTTTAGATAATAAAATATTTGTTCAATCGCACGTTTATTTAAAAAGAAATCACCAGAAGATTTTTTTAAGCATGCGATTCTGGAGATTTATTGGACATACATCTAATTCATAGTTATTTTGTTTAATTTATAATTGCAATCTGACAATAATCTTGATGATAAAAACAAATGTTGCATCGAGGTGATGCTTCGACAATGAGACATCTTCATTTATATACATAAAATAATACTCAAGTGCTGTAAAGTTATTCCTTTAAGAAACCGTTAGTTAAAGATGTTTTAATATGGAAAAGGAATTTTCATAAAAAATATGGTATATTACATTCTTTTAGATCCAGCAAATTTACTTCAAAATGTTCAATATATTTGAAAACATTTATCATAAAAAATAAAATAGTTTGAAAAAGCTTTGATAAACCAATTTCAATTCACAAGTGTACATTCACAACTTATTTGCATGAAATATGCTTCATAAATCGAATCTACCGGTTTGAAACACAGAAGAAAAAGAAGACACATTTTTCAATAGTTCAATCGATGGTTTGCTTTTATTCATCTTGCTATAAAAATACAATCGCATTGCCAGAAACGATTAGGTATTATTTTTTATTTTAATAATCCTACAGGATTATTATAATTTGTTACAATTGATTATTTTATCTATAAATCTATATTAAGGATAGTAATTTTATTATTTGTTGAAAGAATTTGTTATACACCTTGCTGAACTCAGGGCCCTACTAAGACCACTTGAGGCCCGGGGCAAAATCTTCTTTGGGGCCCCCTCTGCTTCAATATTTTAGTAATGAAGGACATTTATTAAAAAAAACACACAAAATCAAATTTTTATACAATTTGAGGGCCCTCACAAAAGCGGGGCCCCGGGGCAGTTGTCCCGAATGCCCCTGCCTTAGTCAGGCCCTGGCTGAACTCGTTTTGAGATAGTATACCCCATCTACTTCTTTAAGTTATATAACACACTGTGTTCCTTTCTTTTTTTAATTTTGTTCTTCATACATTTGCTTTAATTTACAAGCAGGCAATTTTTCTTGCTAGTTCTTTTTTTACAAAAAATTTGCCTTTATTTGACTTTTTTTTAAAAAAAAATTCCAATGAAATATTTAAATAGATTTCAAAATTTTTGTAAATACATTTAAAGTTTAAATAATACTGCATATCTTTAACTGTCGTTAACTGCTTAAAAAAAATTTCTTTTACTCGAACAGGTGATTTAATTCCATTCTTTATTTAAAATGGTTGAACATAAATTTCCAAAATAGAATGCCTTATTGTGTTGGAGTCGTGACGTCATCATTTGACAGGAAGCGACTATACGAACTAGACAGGTGCTCGGATTCCGATTCAATTCAGTGACATCAGCTGTTGCGTTGAAAAAGTGTTCCTTTAGAAAGCAGGAATTAAAAAGGAAGAATAAATATCG